>JAABOM020062543.1:0-10188 GCA_011800125.2 Solanum clarkiae | reverse complement strand
CGAACCATCGCAGACTCGCTTCCCTCATCTTCTCGCCCACCGGGGTCACCTCTAGATTCTCCCGAATTGCCTCATTCCTAACTTTGTCGCTCCTGGTGTGACCAAACATAATCAAAATGTTACCAATAAAATTAAGAAAAACAACAAAAGAATTAAATACTCTTGAGTTGCCTTCCAAGTAGCGCCTGATTTAATGTTGCGGCACGACTTAGTCATCTTGAGTCATCAAAATTCCTCAACATCCCACTCTTACTTTTGACTTCATCGGGTTGCTCATAGACGGGCAAATGTCGAAAATTACTTCTGCATCATTTACCCTAAACTTGAGTTGATCTGAATCCATATCCACCAGGGCTCTCCCTGTGGCAAAAAGTGGTCTTCCCAAAATAATAGTGACCTCAAAATCGACCTCACAATCAAGAATCACAAAATCCGCCGGGAATGTGAACTTATCCACTTTGACTAGTACATCGTAGAGTATCCCCTCCATCTTCTTGATTGTCCTATCCGCCATTAATAACCTCATTCTTGTAAGAGTAGGTAAACCCAAACTAAACTATTTAAACACGACAAGAGGCATCAAATTTATACTTGGTCCCATATCACACAATGCTTTTGTAAACTCAACATCCCCGTGGTGCAAAGGATGGTAAATGTATTGGGACACTCCTTTTTTTAGACTGAAGATTTATTCGTAATAGCACTACAATGTTGGAGCTCTTGCGAAAGCTCTTGGCTCACCGTGTGCTTTTTCGTCACTAAATTCTTCATATATTTAGCATATCCGACATCTTCTCCAATGCTTCAATGAGGGAAATATTGATGGACAATTGTTTCAACATGGAGAGGAAGTGCTTGAACTTACCATCCTATTCCTTTTGCTTGAGCCTTTGGGGAAAAGGAGAAGGACTTCTTGGGATAGTCTTGTTTTTTTCTTGATCAAGGAGAAGAACTTACCATCCACTCGGCTTCTGGCACCCTATCTCTTTCAAAATAACCACCACGATTATCTCTATATGCACCCTCTCGGTTGTAATTCCGACCTTGATTTCTGGAACCTTGGCACTAATAGTCCGAATTGGACCCTTGGTCATTGTTTCAAAAAACCACCACTTGATCTCTAACAAAGCAAGCATCTTCATTATAATATGACTCACCATACATGGGCGCTCTTGCAGATTGGTGGTCAACCGCATGAATGCTTTCTTGGGTTTGTTTCACCACCAAGTCCACACTCATTGGGAGTTAAGCAAGTTGTAACATGATCTCATCATTGATTTTTTGCTTGCTCCGAACTAACATTCACCATATATGAGCTCTTTGTAGTAACTCTCTCCCTTTGGCCCCATGCTCTATTGGTCTTAACTACTTGCTCCATCCTTTTCTCTATCCTTGTGAATGGTTGATCTAAGAACATGCCTCCCATTATGGTATCGGCACACGCTTGACTATTCTCATCAAGAGCCCGATAGAAAATTTTCACTAAGGCATCATCCACGTTCTTATGGTCCGAGACCATTCTCAAACATTTTGTGAACCTCTCCCACGTTATGCTAATAGAATCACCGAGTAATTTCTCAAAGTTATTGATTTGGTCCTTCAGTTTGATCTTTTTGGACCTTGGAAAGTATCTCTCTAAGAAAGCTCTTTGCAATTTTGCCCAACTGGTGATTGAGCTCTGTGGGAGTTCTGAAAATTATATTGCTGCATTATTGATAAGAGATAATGGGAATACATGTAACCCAATAGTATCCATAGAAAGATTTTGTGTACTCATCATACTCTTACACACAAAAACAACATTATGAAGATGACTATGAGGATCCTCAGTTGGTAACCCCGCAAACAAATCATGGCAGCATTTGGAGTAATCTACTTGACACCATAAACTTAGTGTTGGCTGGTAGTGGTGGAAATACTATAGCACTTGTGACGTCCATGGCCATAAGATTCATCCGATATTGATTCCAACCATATGCGTTCTTATTGAAATCCCTATAGTATGGCCTATTTTCCCTTGGTGGTGGATTTTATTCTTTACTAACATTGTCACCATTTCGTTTCATGGCTTCATCAATCACAATATTCACGTTTGTTTGGGCCATTCTCCTTGTAATACGTTGAATCTCAAGATTAATTGGAGCTAACGGTCCGCCTTGGCTCCTTGTATTGGGTATACACCTAGTACACCTTATAAAGAAACTAACCAACAAAAACAAAAATAAAAGTAGAATATAAGAGAATTAAGAAATCAACACTTGAATTAACTACTGGTGAAATCAAGTCAAAACCTCACTGTATTCCTCGACAATGATGCTATTAATTTTGATCCCGCTCAAAGAATATCTCTCACTTTTAGGACAAAGCGATCGTTGTCAAATATAAAACCTAACCATAGGTTAGGGTCAAATCCCAAGGAAATACGGGGCTTTGCCACCTTGATTCACCAACAATCATTCAAGTATTAAATAACTCTATTCTCAAGAAGGGGGGTTGCAATAGTTGGTAGTAAATAAAACTATACTAATAAAATGTAGAGACAGTCATATTGGAGAGCAACTTGGGAAATTGTGCTCCCCATGATTCACTAGCTCAAACACACTGGATAGGACGACCTAAGTTAGGACATCGCATGCAGGATAGTAACTTAAGTTATTTCAACCCTTGGGCAAAGGCGAAGGTCGAATTTCACTATGGCACTTGGCCGACTACCATAGTGTTCTAAACTAACTATTACCTATTGTCCTAATCAACATAGCCTCTATGATTCATAGTTCTCACTTTAATTGCTACGAACAGACTCTACGACTCATAATAAGGCCCGTAGTTCTTCAAAATATGCAACTTTTCCCAACATCAAGCCAACCTATATTTTCTGCAAAAAATAAACACATTAAAACCATAAAATGCTACATTGAGAACATACAAAATTTCATGTTTTAGACATCAAATGTGTTGTATTTGGTAGCCATCAACTTCATATATATATATGAGGATGGGATCGTAACCGACATGAGACCAAGTGAGTTAGGCCTTGGAACCCCGTTGTCTCCCCACAATAGATAAGAGGTGACCTACTTGCCAAAGGTTGATCCTTATCATACTTTCTCTCTTAGGGCATAAACATATAGTTCAAGGAAAGGAGTATGGACCCTTGGGGATAGTCCACGTCGACTCCAATCCATCGGTGCTAGGTCATCATCCCACTAGAAAATATACGTGCATGCACGTGCGCACACACGCATACACACATATACATACATGATTGTAAAAGAGGCATAAGACTTTCAAATCGTTTACATGCATTCTTAGGCTTAAAGGCCAAATTACATTCTTACTAATCATGCATAATAGACTAATAAACCAAAACACACTTCATAAGATACTTTTCATGCATAGGATTACCTCCTCACATAGTAGTGCAAATACCCATACTTGCTCAAGGAGTCACAATCTCAGACATATATGTGATCACATTCTTTTCATAGCCATGATCTTATCAAGATCATATATATAAGCATAATTTTACTTGACCCACTTTATGCACATCATAAAAATCATAGTCATGAATGCATATGCCATGAATGAGATGCGAAATAGCATGGACAATAGAGATACAAACTTAAATCAACAGTAGATTATGAAATTCAAGTGAAAACATAGTTAAATCCATATTTAAACCATAATATAAATTATCCATACACAAATCAAGCTTTAAAGGGGACATACATCTTCATAACTTCATAACTTTAATGTAAACTATCACACTAGGGCTTTAATCAACTTAAAATCATTAAATAAGCATAGCCTATACATCAATTGAATTTAATAAATCATAATATTGAAAATCCAAATTTAAAGTAAGATAAATTCATGAAAAGTTTACTTGAAAAGAGTTTGGGTTTCCTTTGTTGAAAGGAACCAAGGATTAAAACTCACATAGCTTGATAAATGAAGAAGTTTAAAGAGAAATTTGAAGAAAGAACGAGCTCTCCTTGATTCCCAAGTTTACAATCCATAAGAATTCTTTGAGAGAGGCTTGAGACAGTTTCCAAATGTGAGGAATGAATTTGGATATTAGGAATAGAGTTTAGGTCATTAGGAAGTCTTTAGGTAGCATACGAAGTCCCAAAAGAACATTAGAATAAATTGTATTTATGAAAAAACCATTAACGACACAAGTTGAAAAATTGGACAATACCACTTCAAAGGAGGGTAAACAGTTGGTGTGGCGCTACACTGACCGTGTACTTGCTCGTGAACCCACACTTAGCAAAATTTCACTTAAGAAGGTCCAGAATGGTAATCCTATTCTTAGAAAAATTTGAAAAAATTACCTATACGGAGAGTTACACGAGCCATGTGCAGCTACATGGGCCATGTACCCAACTGTGTCACCTTATTTATAAAAATCTTTCTTTGAAGTTACGAGACGGTATTCTAAACTTAGAAAAATTTCACTCCGGAGCCATACCGAGGGCCTCACGGACCATGAGACACCACACGGTCCGTGCAGGTGGCCGTGTCCTTTCACTTAGTCCCAACAGTAGGATTCTAAGCCTAAGGCCACTACACTGCCCTCTATACAGTCCATAAAGTGTCACATGACTCCTGTGGGGTCCAAATATAGTGTGCCTTAGCTTTAAACTCCTCGCCAAGGGTCAATACCCAATTTTAAGACCAAGGGTCACCCCAATAAGGCCTTACATGGGTCGTGTGACCTCACACGGACCATGAGGGCTCCCATGGAGCATCACCTTGTCCAAAACTTCCCAAAATCAAAATCTTCAAGCTTCGACGAGGTCGACCAATGTCCGGGTCCTTACATTATCTGAATAATAAGTTTGAAATCCTTCTCGAGAGTCTTCTTGAGCCTTTTCATGTGTCTAGCCCTATTAGTGAGCCTATTCTTTCTGAAAGAGTCTATAGAGATTATACCCTATCCATCTATCATAGAGATACCATGGGTGACTTAGTTGAGTTGGACATGGTTGATTTCAGTGTCATTCTACGCGTGGACTAACTTTATGCTTGTTATACCACAGTTGATTGCGCGACTCGAGTTGTTAAGTTTTCATTTTCTAAAGAGCCTGTCATAGAGTAGAGAGGCAGTCCCTATGTACCTAAGGGTCATTTTATTTCTTTACTTAAGAAAAAATGTTGATCTCTAAAGGGTGTATTTATCATGTCGTCTGAGTCAAAGATGTTAATGATGAGACCCCATCCCTTAAGTCAGTCCCTATCATTAATGAGTTTTCTGATGATCTTCCTAGAGTCCTTCTTGATGGGGAGATAGACTTTGAGACTGATGTTCTTCATGATACTCAACCTATTTCTATTCTGCTATATAGAATGTCATCTTCCTAGATAAAAAAGCTAAAAGAGTAATTGAAAGATCTTCTTGTAAGGGATTCATTAGGCAGAGTATCTCACCTTGAGGCACTCATGTTTTATTCATACAAAAGAAAGATGGGTTCCTTAGGATATGTATTGAATATTGCCAACTAAATAAGGTCTCCATTAAGAATAGGGATCCTCTTCCTAGAATATATGATCTATTTGACAACCTTTAGGGAGGCCATATACTTCTTTAAGATAGACCCT
This sequence comes from Solanum clarkiae, assembly GCA_011800125.2. Lineage (NCBI taxonomy): Eukaryota > Viridiplantae > Streptophyta > Magnoliopsida > Solanales > Solanaceae > Solanum > Solanum clarkiae. The sequence continues at coordinate 4,584 of JAABOM020062543.1, read as the reverse complement.
AGGTTAGGCTACCATAAGATGAAAGTGAGAGAATATAACATCCCTAAGATGGCTTTCTAAACCTGTTATGGTTATTTTGAGTTTCTTATTATGTCCTTTGGTTTGAGTAACGTATTTGTAGCTTTTATGGACCTTAAGAAATTGGCATCCAATTCATACTTAGACATGTTTGTCATTATGTTCATCAATGATATAGTGGTTTACTCCGGAAGTAAGGAAGAGTATGTTAACTATCTCCAAATTGTTCTTCAGACTCTCCAGGATAGGAACTTATATGCAAAGTACTCAAAATATGAATTCTAGATTACATCAGTGGCATTCTTAGGCCATATCTTATCTGGTGAATGTATTTGAGTAAATACACATAAAAAGTAATGAAGAATTGGCCCAGACCTACTTCTTCGACTGACATATAAAGTTTCTGACATTTGGTTGGTTATTACCAATGATTTGTAGAGGGATTTTCATCCGTATTAGCCCCATTGACTAATTTGACTCTAAAAAAGGCTAAGTTCCAATAGTCATATCCATGTAAGAAAATCTTCCAAGAGTTGAAAACCAGATTGATTACTGTGCCAATGTTGTCCCTACCTGAGAGAACTGATGGGTTTGTTATTTATTGTGACGCTTTTGGAGTTAGTTTGGGTTGTGTGCTAATGCAGAAAGGTAAGCTTATAACTTATTCTTTTGGGAATCTTAAGATTCATGAGAAAAATTATCCAACTTATGCCCTTGAGTTGGCAGCGATAGTATTTGTTCTTAAGATTTGACATCACTATTTATATAGCGTGTATATAGATGTATTCACCGATCACAAGGTCCCACAATATGTCTTCAGTTAGAAAGAGTTAAATTTGAGGAAGATAAGGTGACTCGACTTGCTCAAGGATTATGACATGAGCATTCATTACCACCCAGGCAAGGCAAATATTGTTGTTGATGCACTTAGTAGGATGCTTATGGATAGTATCACATACCTTGAAGAGGAAAAGAGAGAACTGGCCAAAGATGTGCAAACTCGCATGGATTGGGAGTTCAACTTCTTGATTACGAGGACGGTGGAGTTATTGTGTAGAATAGGGTAATCATCTCTAGTAATGGAGGTGAAGGAGAAATAAGATCCAACTAAAGGAATATGTATATAAGCAAAAGGTAGTGGTCTATTAAAAAAAAGATATGGTGTTTTGAGATATTAAGGTAGATTATGTGTTTCAGAAGTGCGTAAGCTCAGAGGTGGAATCATGATAGAGGCTCATAACTCCAAGTACTTCATTTATCTAGGTTCTACCAAGATGTATCATGACTTGCGAAAAGTGTATTGATAGAGTGGTATGAAGAGGGATATCATTGATTATGTATCAATTGCCCAAATTGTCAATAAGTCAAAGTGGAGCACCAAAGATCATATGGTTTAGCTCAAAACATAGAAATTCTGGAGTGAAAATGGGTGATGATCCATGTGGACTTCATTATATATTTATCATAGTCTCATAAGCAACTTGATTTAATTTGGGTGATTATTGATGGGATGACCAAATTAACCCATTTCTTGGCCGTTAAGATGATTGACACCACAGAAGATTATGCTAGATAGTATATTCAAGATATTATCAGACATTAGGGAGTTCTCATGTCTATCATCTTGAGGTGCCCAATTTACTGCTCAGTTTTGGAAGTCCTTTTCGAAAGATTTAGGTACAAAGGTGAATCTTAGCACTGTTTTTCATCATCAAATAGATGGCTAGGCTGACCATACAATTCAGACTTTAGAGGATGTGTTTAGAATCTATGTCATTATTTCATAGGTGATTAGGATGACCAATTGCCTCTTATTGAGTTTTCATATTATAATAGTTATACTCGAGTATTCAGATGGGCCTTATGAAGACTTGTACGGGAAGAGATGCAGATCACCGATTTGACCATTTAAAGTTGGTGAAGCTAAGTTAGCTAGATTTGACTTAGTTCATCAAGCTATGAAAAAGGTAAAAGTCATCCAACAGTGGTTAAAAATTGCACAAAGTCACAAAAATTCTTACATCGATGTTAGATAGAGAGATTTAGATTTTAAAGATGAATGATTGGGTGTATTTGAATATTTCACCCATTAAGGGTATCATGAGATTCGGGAAGAAATATAAACTTAGTACATGTTACATTTTTCCTTACCCAGTTATAAAGCAGGTTGGTAATGTCACCTATGAGTTGAAATTACCCTCAGAGTTAGCCTCCATTCATATCGTATTTCATATTTTGATGTTGAAGAAGTGTTTGAGAGATCTTCCATTGGTGGGTCCTATTGAAAGTATTGGGATATGTGATAACCTATCATATGAGGAAACTCCAGTCCAAATCCTTAATCGCTAAGTCCGCAAATTGATGACCAAATAGGTTGCATCCATCAACGTGTTTGTGGACAAAACAATTTGTTAAGGAAACGACATGTGAAGTTGAAGAAGATACGAAGGTCAAATACCCGAATCTATTTGTTCCTACTAGTGATGACATTGAAGGTACTATTCCTATTCCAAATTCTGAGTCTGATATCCATTCTTAATATTTGAGTATTCAAGTGTTCAAGTTTTTGAGTATTTGATGTCTTGATGGTTTTATGCTTGATGCCTCCTAGTTTTATTATCATTCAAGGACAAATGATCTCAAGGGGGAGATATTGTAACACCCTATAAACTATCCTAATTATGAAATCCAAAATCTCATAAAAGTGTGAGAAAGACAATCACTACCAGTGACCACAAAGCGGCTTCTACATCTTAAGAGGGAGATACTGTAATACCCTCTAAAATTTCCTAATTATGAAATTCAAAATTCTAGAAAAGTCTAAGAAAGATAGTCTCTATCAGTGACCACAAAGTGACTTCTACAGCATGTAGAAGGTTCTACAATCCTAGAAGGGGTCTTGTGGTTCACTGCTAGACTTAGAAAACTTTAAATCCTTAAGACTCATTCCATAAATCAACTCTATGGCTTGTAGAAGTTTCTACTTACCATAGATGGGATCCGTAGTTGAGATCTTGAGAGAGGTTAAAATCCCTAGTTTTCATGAAGGGTCTTCATGACTTATGAAGGTTCTTATGATCTATATTTTGTGTTTTGTAGTTCCCCTGTCCCTGCCCAAAGTGCTACCACAATGAAAGTTTTACAACCCATAATTAAGACTATGATTCATAGTCCCTGCAGATGTGTTCCTAGATCAAAATTCATGGCCTCTAAATCTTGACTACCTTTGACAAGAGAAGGCCTAGATATGACCTGTAGGAGGATGGTCGTAGACCAAGCCTAACTTTTCCAATAAACCACGAGAGGGCCTTCTATCGCCCGTAAACTAAACTAAGGCCTATAGACAAGGTCTCGTGGTTTAGTCCATCAATTTTAATGAAGGTTATTTTCAACTATTCTAGTCCATTTCTAATTATACCCTTGATATTTTGGGATTAAAATAGACCCCTCATCAGTACCCAATGGTACCCATGTGCTCATAGTCACCTAGAATACTTTAATAGCTAATTCAAGAGGAGAAAAAGCTTGGGTGCAAGCAATTCTATTGAGGTGTTTTAATTCCAAGTAAGGTTGTAATATTTTCAGGTATGTAAAACTGTAATAGTATTGGATTGAGTTTGTCAACGGTCCTAGCATCTATGTTTCCTTTTCAATTGAGTATTGAGTTGAGTCAAAACTTATTTCTTGAATCAGTTGAGTTAATTCTTCTCCTATTGTTTCTATAATTTTTCATTGACATTGTTATTATTTTGATCTCTCATATGGTTTAAATTATTGTTCGTGATTACTTTTCTATGAATCCTAATTGAGTTGATAATCATGGCTTTCTCATGAATTATTTGATGATTGAGTTGATGCATATTTTAGATAAGTTTTGATAAATTTGAGCATTGAGTTAAATGATGTTTTGAGAAAACGTACTGATGATGATGTAAATAATTTTTAAAGCATAATTTTGGTGAAAGTTAATGATTATGATATTTTGACATGAGATTGATGTTTAATTTAAAATCCAATAAGACTAGGTGAGACGATTAAGCATATGAGCATATGCTTATAAATATATTTTGGGAGTAGTATTGAGCACTAATTTTGGTAAGAGTTCAAAAAGAGATAACTTGATTCCCATAAACCACGTAGCTAGCATAGTACAAGCCTAAAATTTCTTGTGCCAAAAGAAGACTTTGATCAATGGATTAAAAGAGATTGAACGTCCCTTACCGTGACAAGTATTAAACAATTGTGAAAATAACAACTCGTTGTTGTACCATCACTATCTCATAGGTGATGGATGTTAAGTAGGGAAACTCGCTATAAGTAATTACATTATTTTACGGAGTTGCATATTTTGATTAATGGGTGATGAAAAGTATTGTTCATACTGTTTTAAACTTGTGTTGCATATTGATGTTGGGTTGAGCTTATTAATTGAATGGTATTTGAAAATATAAACTTATACTCGTTTATAATATATTGAGTTCTTTCATTGACCCTTCCCTATTATGTATTGGTCTCTTATCATGACTCAAACACGGGTGTGATGGAACTCACCTTAATCTACCTAGG
>JAABOM020062542.1:0-10188 GCA_011800125.2 Solanum clarkiae | reverse complement strand
GTGAAATTTTCACAATATTTACGAAATTTTCCATGAGTCATTTTTACTCCAATTGAATTATTTACGGGGTCTAACAGTAATGTATGATAGTGTAGAACCAGGATCAATTAATGCATATATATTATGTGAAAGATGGACAATGTATCGGTGAGCACATAAGGTGAAGCTTCCAAATTTTGCCGACTCCCCAGAGCATAAGTGCGATTCTAGACTCTGTTAGAGCTACCTGCCCCTCTAACACCTCTACCATGACCTATAGGTGCTTTTTGACCCCCACCTAATGGAGGAACTGATGATGATGATGCAACAGCTGACCCAGTAGATTGTGCTATATCACACATACATCTCCTCGGGCAATCTCTCATCATATGCCCTGGCACACCACACCAATAACAAATGTCTGTGCTAACACGATATATACCTAAATAACTCCTTCCACACTATTTGCAAGGCTGCATAGGGGTCACTTGCTGGCCTACCGAATATCTCGCTGTCCAGGCACATTGCCCTTCACTTCTCGAATCAAACGGATTTCTCCTAGCCCTCTGAAGTTGTGATGGAACACTGGCTGTAGAGTAGGAGGATGATGTCCTAGGTGGTTTAGTAGAAAATCGAGGCCTAATCTCACCTTGGGATGGTGTAAACTGCCCTATAGACCTGTCCCTCTTCGATTGCGTCCTTTCTAACTCTTGTGTCCTTCTCCTTTGCCTCTGATAGTCCAATTTCTGTGCAAAATCTTGCATTCTCGCTATATGCATGTCTTTGTTCAAGGAAGAAATGGTACAGTCTCTGACCAGATACGTATCCAATCTATCCATATATCGATTAACTCTATCTGCCATAGTAGCAACTGCATTAGGAACATACCTGGCTAGGGAATTAAATTGAAGGCTATACTCCCTCACACTCATATTCCCTTAGTGGAGGTTCAAGAACTGATCTGCGTGGGCCTCTCAGATCTCTAATGGAAAATAATGGTCAAGACATTCCTCTTTGAATTCTTTCTAGGTAGTTGGGGGTGCATCTATACCCTTAGATTGCTTCCAAGCTTCATACCACAATATAGCCATACCCTTCAACCTATATGTCGCTAACTCGACATCCTCTGTACCACTCACATGCATAACATCTAAAGTGCATTGAATCTAATCAATAATGTCTTCGGGATGTTCCTTAGGATCTGACCCAGTGAAGGATGGAGGGTCCAAATTAAGGAAATCGCCTATCCTCGTGCCAGCTGCCCTATTCGCACCACCTGCACCTTTAACTGGACCTTCCTGTCTTTGACCTTGGCCAACAACTATACGAGTCAATAGTTGGACTGTATTTCTTAGATCCTACACGGTAGCATTAATGGGTGGTTCTGGGGGAATTTCACTACTTCCGGGTTCATCAGGAGCTGGAGGAGTTGGAGATGTCTGTGATAGAGACTCCTCTTGAACCTCATTTTGTTGTCTCACCTGAATGAGTATACCAACCACCACTTCTACTCCCTTCCCTTTACCTTTGTTTTGCCTGGTTTCTGGTATACTTACTGTATAAAACAATTTAGGGGTTACACACAATCCACCTATTATACTTAGCTCTATGGCATGATCTAAAGAACGAAAAAAAAGTAATAACTCCTAAAAGCCACGTAGTCTCCTGCTTATAAATATGGTGCATAACACATCGATAACCAAGATTCTACATACATACGTCTTTGTATACTCCCTAGGATGACCCGCTTTGATACCGCTTCTGTCACACCCAAAATCTCATTAAGGCGGACTGACACCCATTGCCGATAAGGCCTGGGAGAACCAAATTGTGTCTATGAGCTTTCTATGAATATTATAAAGGATTCCTATGTTCAACATGTCTTTAAGAAAGTAAATAGTGATAACAAGCCAAAAGGAAAAGCATATATCTAGGCCATTGGGGCCACGGTGTTTAAAGTACGAGACATGACCATGCTTTAATTTACATAGTCTACAGTGTCTCTAGATAAGGAAAAGTATCTGATAAGGGTCGGGACAGGCCCCGCCTCGATTAACTATACAATACAAAAATATAAGCTCTAGATGCCCAAACTCCGAAGAAACCTGGAGCTTGGTAACAGTAGCTAGATATCCTGTACTCCTACTGTGGAGATCTACTAGCACCTGTACCTGCAGCATAAAATGCAGGTCCCCCATAAGGGACGTCAGTATGAGATAATGTACTGAATATGTAAGGCAGGAAATACTGTATATGAAGTAACAACTCAAATGAAACCATGCACTGGTGTAGGATAACAGACCACTTTTACTTATACTATGGGATCATGTACTTTATGTTATTTTTATAACTTTACCTTTACTGTATAATCTGTGCACAGTATGCAATACAAATGACCAGTTGATCAGTGGTAAAACTGTATCAGGATCAGTCCTGGATAGGCTTTTCCTTAACCTCTCAGGCTACCCCCCGTGATAGGATCGATCATGGCTAGGTGATTCTTCCACCCCTCGGGCTACCACCCATCAATAAGCAATACTTTACCTTTCAATTACCTTTGAGATGGTTCTTTTTGGTGGTCACAATATTGGAGCTGTAGGCTGTATATGTAACATGTGACATGTAGATAATCATATAAGACAATATGATAATAAAAAGAGTACGTTACACAAATAATGAAATGCGTACGAAATGCAACAACTCGTGAACTTTATTTAGTAATAAGAACCCATGTAAGTTGGTATCCAAGCATGTATGCAGATTTGAAGGTGACTATGTATGGAAGCATATGAATATGTCAAAGAGTGGAGACATGGTTAATGGTTGTGTCGGAGTTGGTAAGTGCCTTTATGTGCCAAGGAAGAATCTAGATTTCATGCAAAGTAATACGAAATCAAGTAGCCTTACATACCTCGCTGTATGACCTCGATATTACCTCGACATAACCTTCCCTTCCTCCTAATATTTATCTACAATATAGTAGGTAATAAAACTAGCATTAGGAGCCAATAGACACATCTTAGCAGCCCAATCTCATAAAGAAACAACATATGGCATCAAGCGGGTAGTTATAAACCCGAGCGTATTCTTTAAACCTTTCTACCCCTAATTGTATTTTCGAATACACATTATTGTATACATATCATGTGCAGCCTGTTTTAGTGCCATAACAGCCTTACAACATCCCACAAAGCACAGGACATAACAATTCTAAGCAACATACAAATAGGCAGCATAACATTACATCCTTTCGCTACATTACGAGTTGACGATTCCAAGACTTTACCAACTTCAACCAAATGGCTCCCACAACATTTACACATACAAACATTCCTAAAATAGTTCAAAATCAGTCCTTAAAATAGGTCGAGGACATGAGACCATAGTCCTCAATCAACCAGCCCATAAGTTCCTATTACGAGCACAATTACAATATCACAAAAGAACTTACATTCATGAATTATAAATGGTAGCAGTTTTCTTACATTACTAGCAAATAATACCTTACTAAAAACATAAGTCTTACTTCATAATTCTGCCAACCAAGGAGAGAAAATCCTCTTAAATAACAAGAAAAGTTCACAACAATCCTTAGACACATGCTATCCAAATTTCTAGCACAAACATACTGGCATATACTTTTTATTTTTCATGGGATAAGTATAACAAATACATGGATATATCCACTTACCTTAGTCTTCAAGGTTCAGGTTTCCTTTAAGAACCCTAGAGGGTTGTGTAGGCTGCCTTGTGAAGTAAAATAAAGAGAGAAAAAGAGGCTTTAAGAAAGCTAAAAATTTGCTCCAAAGTGAAATGTATTAAGGATCTATTTTGAGCCCTTTTTAAAGAGTCTCTTGGTGGACTTTCTTTTGAAATTTTGATCACATAATACCATATATTAATAAGCTAGTGAGTCAGCAGCTTGGCCCTCACACTTGGGCCTAAATGGGTCTCAAAGTTGATGGGCCTTGGCTGCCCATTTTCTAAATTCTTCACTTAGTTTGGGCCCAATTAGCCAAGTGGGTTGTGGTGTACTTGGGCCCTTTTATTATTCAACTTGGGCTGAAAATAAAGTCCATTTATGATGCTAAAATATGGCCTAAAGTTACACCCTTAACACAGACTTTATTCATATCGGACTTGGATAAATTCGACGTCGGGCCTCATCTCAGTTTAGCTAGCAAATTTAAGCTAAGCAAGTAGGTGACTTACCTTCTAGCTTCCTAAGTCCTACAAGCACCTCAATTCTCTCACTTTTTGTAGGGTTGTGATCTCCTCAACTTGACACAAAACAAGTATACACTTGATTCTCTTAAGCATTAGATATACATATCACCCTTTGATTCGAGATTCAAGCACTTTTAAAAATTTTCACTAATTTGGAAAGCCATATCATGTTTCATTTGTATAGAACTAGTGTTGTAAGATGTGGGGTATTACAGATGTGTTGGTAACTCTAGTGCTGTAGAACTTTTTGAAGTTGTAGGTTTAGTGGTGGATAAGTTGACTTAGGAGAGAATATTGTGGTGGAGATATTGGATGGATGTATGGGAAGAGTTGATTATTAAGGATGTGGTATTCGTCAAGGCACTTTGGAAGTATTGTCTAGTCGATAATTTCTCTTGGGGAGCTGCAGCGAGCATGGAGAAGTGATATCTGAACCTCTTTCACTCTATTCAAGCTTGTGGTAACACATCAAGTCCTTTTCTTTTATGATTCCAAATCTTATGTTTCAGCCTCGATATCATTTGCATTCATTCACGTCTGTGGTGACAAGTTCATGATGATTTTGACACATATGTTGTGATTTTGAAAATTGTGTTTTAAGTATGTTGTTGCATTCTTATTGGGACTGATTTCTTCATGATTAATCTTCTCATATACGTTTCTTTAACATTCAGGGACGAATGTTCCCAAAGGGGAGATATTGAAACAACCCCAAAAAGTGCCCAAAAATGTGCCTCGGAGGTGCTCGGAATCGTAATTTCTATATATCTCAAAATCCATGCGTTATTTTGAAAATCCGACTTCATGTTCTTGTTAGAAGGGTCAAATTGAGTGGGAAATTGGTCTAACCCTGATTTTAGAGCAAATGAGTCGCAGTTTCATTTTTTCAAAAATCGAATTCCGGTGAGTAGTGGGTGTCATTGGTGCGACGCGCCACTGTGTTATTTTGGTGCCAGTTTATAAATTTGGTCCAAGACTGGTCTTGGGCCTAAGCCTTCCCATGCAAGAAAATACCTATACTTAGCCTTATTTCACCCTCATATCATCCAAGACTTTCCTAAATACTCACTCAAACACTTAACCAATATTTCATCTCCTAAATTCAAGTCTCAAAACTAATCCGGATCTTAAGGTTCTCAATCAAGCTTCAAGTCTCCGTCTCCAATGTTCTTCAAGGATTCTCCAATAGTCAAGGTATGTGGGTTTCTTTCATGGGTTCCTTTAACCTATAATACCCAAGCTCTCTTTTACTTAAAATTACTTTAAAGTTGATTTACTCGTAGGTCCTATCTATTATGAATTTCACTGCACACTATGTTGGGGTTTCATGAAATTATATTTGTTTTAGCATGTTTTGACATATGAATCTAAGATATATTGTGAGATTTGATAAACGGTGTTGACATATATTGCTTGAGGGATTTACCAAGTATCTATAATGGTATTAAGGTGGACCCTAATAAGATGAAGGTGATTAGATACTAGCTTGGACCTTTAAATCCATCGCACATTAAGAGCTTCTTGGGCTTAGCGGGTTATTATTGGAGGTTGTGAGTAGGTTTCTTGCTATTGCTTCTCATATGGTTTAGTTGACCCCAACTAAGGCTCATTTGAGTCAACCGATGAATGTGAATAGAGCTTCTAAAACCTTGAAGGTTAAGCTTATGTCCGCTCCTATCTTGGCTCCATCAGGAGGATTAAAAGGGGGTTGTTGAGTATTGTCATGCTTCAAGGAATTGGTTTGGGTTGGAGGCTTTAGGCTGGTTTGGCTACTTGCATATCATGCTTCCAATAAGTGGAGGGACCGTAAGGTTGTGATATGATGGTTAAGGATGTACGATCCATTTGGTCAACTACAATGGGTTAGACGCTTCTCTAATATTGACTTTGGTCCAGGATTTGTCCCCAAGTGAGGATGAGGTTAGGTGAAATCCGTAGGTGTCCTATTGGGTTAGGAGTGAACATCTGAGTAGTGGTGGAGTTATTTGGTTCACTTATACATCGACTATGTTTAGGGGTTTCATGAATAGGGTGTTAAAACCCTACCTTAGCATATTTGTGGTGACCTGTAGTGGTGGAGAATTGAATTATGTAGAGCATGTGAACCATTTGGAATAGTGTTGCGAGTCTTGGGGGATGAGATATTGTTTTCTAAATAGGATAGGTGTGATTTGATGGTGACAAGAAGGTGGTTAGAACTCCTTGAGAACTATGATATGAATGTGCATCATTTTTCCCCAATAAGGCTAAGGTTGTGATCAATGCTATAAGTAGGGTGTGTATGGGTAGCCTAGCATATATTGATGGTGGCGATAAGGAGGTGGCTAGGGAGGTCCATTAGTTGCCTAGATTGGGAGTTAGGTTGGAGGGGGTTGGTAATGGTGGTATTGTTGTATTTGATGATTCTATGTCTTCAATGGTTGATGAGCTAAAATCAAAGCAAGATCTTGATCCTCCTTGTTAGAATTGAAGGCCTTGGTGAAAGAGGACAAGATGGAGGTTTTCTCCCAAGGGGGATATGGTGCCCTTAGGTACCAAGGTAGGTTGTGTGTACCTTATGTTGACGGATTGAGAGAAAGCATCCTTGATGAGGCCCATAATTCTTCTTATTCTATTCACACCGGTTCTACCAAACGTATAGAGGTTTGAGGGATGTGTTTTGGTGGGGAGGCATAAAGAGGAACATTGCCAAATGGTTTTCGGTTGTCGTAATTGCCAACAAGTCATAGTCGAGCATCAAAGGCCAGGTGTCCTAGCATAAGACATTGATATTCCCACTAGGAAGTGGGAGGAGATTAATGTGGATTTTGCAGTTGGGTTGTCCAAGACTAGGAGGGGTTTTGAATCCTGTTCGGGTTGTGGTTGATAGGATGAAAAAATTAGCTCATTTTCTACCAGTTAAGATCACATATGGGCCTAAAGATTAGACTAGGTTGTGCATTCTTGACTTGGCAACATTTCATACGAATTGGGGTTGCCTATGTATAGGGATATTGTTCATCCAACTCTTTATGCTTCTAGGTTGAGGGGATGTGTTGGTGACTCTAGGGATATAGAACTTTTTGAAGTTGTGGGTGTTGTGATGGATAACTTGACTTAGGAGAGAAGATCTTGGTGGAGATATTGGACGGATGGATGGGAAGAGTTGATTAATAAGGATGTGGTGTTCGTCAAGGAACTTTGGAAGAATCGTCTAGTCGATAATTTCTCTCGGAGAGCCGGAGCGGGCATGGAGAAGTGACATCCGAACCTCTTTCACTCTATTCAAGCTTGTGACAATGTATCAAGTCCTTTTCTTTCATGATTCCAAATCCTATGTTTCAGCCCTGATATCATTTGCATGTATTCACGTCTATGGTGACAAGTTCATGATGATTTTGACACATATGTTGAGATTTTGAAATTTGTGTTTTAAGTATGTGTTGCATCGTTGTGGGGCTGATTTCATTATGATTAGTCTTCTCATATACATATTTTTTTGACATTGGGGGATGAATTTTTTCAAGGATCAGATATTGAAATGACCCCAAAAAGTGCCCGAAAATGTGCCTCTGAAGTGCCTGGAATCGTAATTTCAATATATCTCAAAATCCGTGTATTATTTCAAAAATCTGAATTTGAATTCTAGTTCAGCAGGTCAAATTAGGTGGGAGATAGGTGTAACCTCGATTTAAGAGCAAACTAATCACAATTTCTTTTTTTCAAAAATTGAATTCCAGTGAGTGGTGTGTGTCATTGGCACAACGCGCCACTGCATTATTTTTGTTACCAGACCCCGATTTTGACTCGTAAGGCAACCTACGACTCGTACCTGTGAGGCATACCAGCTGCTAGTTGTCTTTTCGGTGTAATTTTTAAGGTTAAATTTATAACTACTATAAATACTTTAAGTTAGGTTTTGAAAAGGAGAGAACGAGATTCTATTGTGGAGACATTAAATGGGCCTTTGAATATTCTCTCAAGAATATTTTAGGGTTCTAGAAAAGTTCTTCATTTTTTCTCTTGGAAAGCCCAATTTTAGGGGTAGCAAATCTTGCTTTGTACTCATTATCAATCTATCAAGCTTGTGGTGTCATCAATCTTCATTGCTTTGGGTAAAATCCTCAATCATGTCTTATATTTGCATTTTTGTTTGTTTCACCTTAGCCATGAGTAGCTAAGCACCCACGACTTGGGGTTATGGGAACAATGGGTAGTTTACTTGAGATTACCTGGGTTTGTGCATTTCTATGATTAGGGTTTTGCATGTGTTATCTATTTCTCTTGGTTATGATTGTTGTTTGGTGGTGGCCAACACCAAATGCCGCCTACTATCACGATCCTGATCAAGTTAGTGATGAATAGGAAAAGAGAAATCGATAAAGGATTCGATTGATGTGTTTTCCTCTAATCAATCAAACCTGATAAAGGGGAGGTTGACTGGGACAATAGGTAATGGTTAGTTTGCACACCATGGTTGTCGACCAAGCGCCGTGGTGAAATTCGACCTTCACAAGAGGACTGAATGAACCTAAATCGTCGTCCTGCATGCGAATCTCTAATTGTAGTTATATTATCTAGGTTAATCGAGTCAACAAATCATGGGAAACACAATTCTCAAGTTGTCCGTAAAATTAAGTGTTTTCTCGCATCATAATATAGTGTTAGTTTTCATTTTTATTCTTGAATCACAGAAACCCCCTGCCCCATTTAGAGATACTCAAAATGATTGATAGTGAATCCTTGTAGTCAAGCACTGTATTCCCTGTGGATTCGACCCTAACCTTCACTTAGGTTAATTACTGACAGCGATCACTTTCTTATTGGAGCGTGAACATCAGATAAAATTCCTTGCACCACTCCTCTGAGTATGCAACAGTCTGTCGGACCAATAGACTAAGTTGCTGAATAACCTAAGGCAACTAGGCCTTATTACATGATAGACACTGTGCCATGGCCCGAATCCAAATTGCGGACACATAAACCATGCCCCGTGTAGAAGTCTGTGAAGTACTGGCCTTGGGCTACTGGGGTCTCTCATCAATGGTAGCAACAATAAGAGTAGTGTCACGATCCAAGCCTAGGACCTAGACGTGACACGACATATGGAGAACCCGAAGGGACCCCAAACAAGCCTTTTAGCATATAATTACGCATCCTTGATCATGGAAGCAAGTAAACAACATCAAGAGAACATAAAGTAAGGGTAAAAGGGCTAAGGGAGTCTTTCATAGCTTAAAAACATACAAAAGTCAGGAGAACCAGAACTCAAAGCATCATTACATAACTTATCCAACAATACCTCTAAACTTAGAATTTGAGCAAGGGCCAAGACACTTTTCGGGCTCACCCTTAGACTCAAAAGCATTCAACAAAAGAAAGAGAGTCTTTGTATAACATAAGATCAACACATATCACCCTCGAAGTTGAAGACTCACCAAATGTGCTTCAAAGATAGTACTAGCCACGTGGAGGAGGAAGATGATCAAGTGGGTCTCCGGTTCCTACATGGTAACATCATGTAGGCATAGAGTATGCATTAGTACGTTTGAAAGTACTGAGTATGTGGGATGCAATGCAACAAGAGATAAGCGGCAAAATCAAAATGCTTAGTTAGGCAGTGAATGAGCATAATAACAATATGACATGAATGAATGATGCTTGAAGTAAAACATGCTTATATAGAACATATTCATATGTAGGAAGAGACCACCTTTACAGACCAAGTAAATTAGTTCTTAGAATCCAATGTATGACCACCCCTTGGGAAGTGATTGAGAAATTTACCCCTCAACTAGTAGATGGGCATACCACCCCCCATCATAGTGATCAAGGTACATACCCCTCAACATGGTAGATGAGCATCACCATCCCCATCAAAGAGATTGAAAAAATACCCCCCCCAATTGGTAGATGAGTATGACCACCCCCCAATCAAAGTATTGAGGAATATACCCCCCCAATTGGTAGATGGGCATACCCACCCACCCCCCATCATAGTGG
>JAABOM020062541.1:0-10189 GCA_011800125.2 Solanum clarkiae | reverse complement strand
AAGAAATGATGGTACATGTCCTGAGGATTTGGGAGAAGGTATAATATAATTAAACAATTATTTTTATCACAAGGAAGTCTTGATTTGTTTAAATGTTTCATATTAGAATAGTATTGAATCATCTTTATTTTAAGGAATCATTAGGTATATATTTTGTTGATATATGTTTCTCCTTAATTCAACCATTCTGCCCAGTGCTTTTGGTCCTTCGTTTTGTTGTACTTATTATTACAATATGTGGCTCCGAATGTATATATGTGTGTGTATTTTTGTAAAAATATTAGGGGTTGGTATCATACGAATAATTATTATGATTATATTATTTGTAGGAGTTAAGACTTAATCCCTAGACTCGAGATTTTGAAAATTAATAATGAAATTGGTTAGTCTTTGGGTCTAGGCTAGACATATAGTAATATGGGTATTGTGAGTTTTGAAATCTTACGATAATAGTTTATGTGACTAGATCGTGGTGCTACGGATTTCATTCAAAAAGGAAAGGCCAAAGTGTTAGATTGATCGTGACTTGACTAAGGCAAGTGGACTTTCAAAACTTTGTAATTCTCATAGAATTATCAAATTATTCTTTATCCTACATGCGATACATGAAATATTTCAATATTATAAGAAATAAGATGATTAAAAATATGAATATGAGTTGTTATGTTACTTGAATTGAAAAATGTGGTTAAGTGATGAGAACTCTCTGTTTTTGAGATATAATATCGTGGTTGGTTATTATGAGTGGATTTGTTTGTGAAATTCATCTCATGTGCATTCATTCCATGTCATGCATATTTGCATCAGTTCTGGACATTGATATGAGTAAGATGATAACAATTGGGGTCGAGGTATTTGCTGGCTGAGATATGATGTTGAAATATTTACTTGTAACATTATGACGCCGAGGTCTTTGCCTGCAAATTATGATGTTGAAATCTTTTGTGATGGCAAGGTATTTGCCGGCAATAATATTATGCCGAGGTCTTTACTGACGATGATGTGATGTTGTGATATTATCAGTGATGATGTGACACCGAGTCATTTGCCAGTGATTATTGCATAAGCATTTCATCTCATCATTGCATATTCTTGCATAACATTTCTTACAATTGAATGTGTTATCTCTTGTGAGTTATAGCTTGTGCTTTGGAATTTTGATATTGTGAAATACTATCTTTATTATTATGTGTTGTTGGGCTGAATTGACTTTCTGTGCAAGTTGTAGTCATGGTGGACAATTGGGATGAAAGGTGTTTGTGTATTCTATTAGACTTACTTTGTTTTGTTAGTTGACTTGCTGAGTACCATGTTATATTTGATACTCATCCCTTGCTTCTACGCTTGTGTAGGTTGTGAACCCGGACAGTGAATAGTATTTTTCGTGATCATCCGATGCATCCCAAGAGACGTAGAGAGGTAGTTGTTGTCATCTGGCTGACTCTCTTGTTCCTATTTCTTCTGTGTTTGTTCTATTCGAGAAGAAGGACACTTTGAACTTGTATTTCTTTGATTTTCTGTATTGCTAATGGCTTGTACATGTGACAACCAATCCTTGGGTGGTATTTAAGTTTATGAAAATTTTTAACTTTAGTTATCTACTCTATTTAATTACTTTTACGCGTTATATTTATTATCCTTTTGGGTTTAGGCGGACTTTCTAGTGGGATTGAGCAAGTGCCATCACGCCCATTCTTTTTAGGTCATGACAGTTGGTATTCAAATAAAGGGGAGTACCTTATTATCAGGAAAACGCCAACTGTTACCATAGTAATTGCATGAATCAAAGTGGATACAGGAGTGGGGCCCTAGGTTCACAGGTCTCACGTGTGTACAACCCAAGTCTAAATAGAGTCTTGAGGATTGGTACGGAGACGTCTGTACTTATCTTTGAAAGGCTATGAAGACTGTTAGGGAACTTTTTTTTTATTTATTCTCTCTCATCGTGCGTTGTTATCCTCGTTAGTACTAAGTTGTGCCAATGTTCTCTTGACAGATGGTAAGTATTAAAGCTACTACTACTGCTGGTAGAGGTGAGGCTACTCCCGAAACCATTGTTGAGACCCCAATTAGAGGTAGGGGGAGGGGTTGAGCTAGAGGTCATGCTCGTGGAGTGACATCAGTAAGAGGACGTGCCCAAGGATCTGCACCAGTTAGAGGGCAGGCTATAGGGGCTTCTCGAAAGTCACAGATAGAGGTTAATAAGGATCAGGACCTTCCAAAGCCCACAACTATACCTTTACTTCAGGACACCCTGTTGAGGATGATGGGTATGCTTGAAAACCTCACTCGGGGAAGTGGTACGACAAGCACGCAGGGAGTTTCTCAAACGAGAGTGGAAGAACAGGCCTCAGGGCAGCATCAAGGTGTATTTCATCATGATCAGGTGGGTTAGCCTCCACTGGTTCTTGCACCAGCTATTGGGGCACAAACCGCTCTGGAGGCAGTTCTAGCAGTAAATGATCAACTTAGTTACGAACGATTTCAAAAGATGAGACTACCTCAAGTTCAAGGTGGTAAGAACGAGGACGTTCATGAATTTCTGACTTTGTGCTATGAGATGCTAGATGCAGTAGGGTTGGTTGATCAGCGTGGTGTACGTTTTGTGGCACTTCAGCTCTATGGACTAGCCAGGGAGTGGTAGAGGACTTATGTGGCATCTAGACCAGCTGGATCCCCTCAAATAGATTGGGGTGTGTTCTATAGTGCTTTTAAGGAACAATTCATCCCTTGGAGTGTACAAAAGGAGAGTCGATTGAGGTTTGAGGACTTAAGGCAGGAAGGTATGACTGTTACTGAGTATGAAGCCTGTTTTTGCCAGTTATCTCGACATACCTTAGCTATGATTCCAAATGAGGTGGAGAGAGTTCGTAGATTTATGAGGGGTTTGAATTTCTCGATTAGATCCTATGTATTCAGAACAGCTCGTGAGGGGGCTTCTTTTCAGTCTATTATGAGCACTGCCAAGGAGGCAGAGTTACTTGTTCGAGAAGAGTTCAGAAACCCTAAGAGGGCTCGTACTACGGGTCAATTTTTTAGTACTTCATCAGGAGGTAGGGGTTCGCATAGGAGTGGTGGATCTTTTAGGCGACATGGTCCGGTGCATGCATATATGCCAGCAACTGAGGGTGGATAGATGTCTCGAGGGTCCCCTAGTTTCACCCATGGTAACCATGATAGTTCTTTCAGCGGACAACAGTCTTCTAAACCGAGGTCTTGTTATGGTTGTGGGGATCCAGGACATTTGGTTCGACAGTGTCCCTTTCAGACTCATTTGGGACCTCATTGTACTAATTCGACAGCTCCAGTTAGGGATTTGGCTCTATCGGCCAGGGTCGAGGTAGAGGTCAAACTACAAGAGGTGGAAGGACTCCAGATAGTGGCACTTTGGTCCCACATGGTGGAGATCAAGGTGTGGCTTAGACCGGGGTGGCATAGGAGCTTAATGCTATGCATTTCTTGGAAGGCCCGAGGCAGAAACTTCAGATGCAGTTATCATAGGTATTGTTCCAGTCTGTCATCGGCCTGCATCTGTGTTATTTGATCCCATGTCTACCTACTCTTATGTGTCTACATACTTTTCATCTGGGTTTGACTTATTATGTGATCGGATGTCAGTGCCCGTCTATGTTTCTATACTAGAAGGTAAACCTTTAGTGGTGAATCTAGTGTATCGATCCTGTCTTGTTTCTTTGGCTGGGTATGATACTTGGGTAGATATGATTATTTTGGATATGGTTGAATTTGATGTTATCTAGGGGATAGGTTGACTTTCTCCTTATCATGCTATCCTTGACTGTTATGCAAAAACTATGACCTTAGTGATGCCCAGTGTACCAAAGGTTGAATGGAAGGGTGATAGTGGTTTTTATCCCAGCAAAGTTATCTCCTACATCCATGCTCAAAAATTGATTGATAGGGGGTGTTTGTCTTACTTGGCTTTCATTCGAGATACTAGTATTGAACCACCTTCTATAAAGTCTATCCCTGTGGTCCAGGAGTTTGTCGATGTGTTTCCCACTGACCTTCCAGGTGTTCCACCCGATAGAGATATTGACTTTCCTATTGACCTAGAGCCAGGAACTAAGCCCATCTCCGTTTCTCCGTATAGAATGGCTCTAGCTGAGTTGAAAGAGCAGACTTGTTAAACAAGGGATTTATTCGCCCTAATGTGTCACCTTGTGGTGCCCCAGTCTTGTTTCTGAAAAAGAAATATGGGTATGTGAGAATGTGTATAGATTACAGGCAGTTGAATAGGTGACTATCAAGAACAGGTACCCTCTTTCTCGTATTGATGACTTATTTGATCAGCTTCAAAGAGTGCCTGTGTTCTCTAAGATTGACTTAAGGTCTGGTTATCACCAGTTAAAAATTAGGCCACCAGATATTCCTAAGACATCTTTTCAAACTTGTTATGGCCACTATGAATTTTTGGTGATGTCTTTTAGGTTGACTAACGCCCCTGCATCGTTCATGGAGTTGATGAATAGGGTGTTCCATCCGTACTTAGATTCTTTTGTTATAGTATTTATCGATGACATTTTGGTATATTCCAAGACTTAAGACTCATCATATTAGTCACTTAAGGATAGTGCTATAGAGGTTGAGAGAGGAACAGTTATATGCAAAATTCTCTAAGTGTGAGTTCTGGCTTGATTCGATGGTATTCTTAGGGCATGTGGTGTCTAAAGAGGGGATTAGAGTAGATCCGGCTAAGGTTGAGGCAGTTAGAGGTTGGTCAAGGTCCACTTCAGCTACTGAGATTCGTAGTTTTGTGGGGTCAGCTGAGTATTATCGACGGTTTATTCAGGATTTTTCTTCCATTGCAGCCCCATTAACTAGATTAACTCAGAAGAATGTAGCCTTTTATTGGTCCGATGAATGTGAGGCGAGCTTCCAAAAGCTCAAGACCTTGTTAACTTCAGCTCCTATTTAAATGCTACCTGAGGCAGGTGTCGACTTTACGGTGTATTGTGATGCTTCAAGAGTTGGTTTAGGTGGTGTATTGATGCAAAAAGGGAAAGTGATTGCCAATGCTTCTAGACAGTTGAAGGTTCATGAGAAGAACTACCCCACTCATGACTTAGAGTAAGAGGTTGTGGTTTTTGTGCTTAAGCTATGGCTTCATTACTTATATGGTGTACATTATAGTTTTCGTTTATCATGGGAGTCTTCAGTATATTTTTAGTCAAAAGGATCTGCTGAGGCAACATAGATGGATATAGTTGCTAAAGGACTATGATTTGACCATCTTATACCATCCAGGGAAGGCTAATGTGGTGGCGTATGCCTTGAGTAGAAAGACTTCTAGCATGGGTAGTCTAGCCGCCATTCGGGTTGAGGAGCAACCTTTGGCCAAGGATGTTCAACGTCGAGCTAATGACCTAGTCAGGTTACAACTATCTGATGAAGGTGCTGTACTGCTTTTATTGAGGCTTGTTCTTCCTTGATGGACCAAATTCGTGAGCGTCAGTTTGAGGAAGAGAAGTTATGTATCATAAGAGACAAAGTGACAAAGGGAGAGGCTAAAGAAGTCGCGCTTGATCCTGATGGTGTTTTAAGGATTGAAGGTCTAGTTTGTGTGCCTAAGGTGGGTGATTTAATTAGATTGATTCTTGAGGAAGCTCATTGTACTCGTTATTCCATTCATCCAGGAACAACAAAGATGTATCATGACCTGAGTCAGCATTATTGGTGGTGGCATTAAAAAGGACATTTCATATTTTGTGTCCAAGTGTTTAAATTGTCAGTAGGTTAAGTACGAGCACCAACGACCTGGAGGTGAATTTCAAAAGATGTCCATTCCTACATGGAAGTGTGAACGTATCACTATGGATTTTGTGGTGGGTTTGCCCACTACCATGGGTGGTTATGACTCAATCTAGGTAATTGTGGATCGTCTAACTAAGTCCGCCCATTTCATTCCCCCTTCCTTTCTTTATCTTGTTGACAATCATTTTTCTCCTTTTTTTGCATTTCATTTTTTTTCGTTCATTTGGTTCTCATGTTGGTTCTCATATTGATTTCTTCTATAATATATGTTGATAACACATGATATAAATATTGGTTCACAAATGAGTTTATGTGTTGATATATGTTCATACAAATATTGGTTCATTGTTGGTATCTTACTTGATGGTTATAGTGGTTTTGATATATGTTCATCCAAACAATTGACATAAATATTGGTTCAACAGTTGGATTATGTGTTGATATATGTTCATTGTCAATATTGGTTCTTAGTTCGTATATTACTTGATGGCTACATTGGTTCTCATTTTGATTTGTCTTTGATACATGTGGATATAATCACTTGATATAAATTTTGGTTCACCAGTTGGTGTATGTGTTGATAAATGTTTGTTCCCAACATTTGGTTATTAGTTCGTATATTACTTGATGGATACATTGGTTCTCATTTCAGTTTGTACTTGATACATGTGGATATAAACACTTGATAAAATTATTGTTGCTTTTTATACAGTGGTTATTTCATATATTTTGGTCAAATATCTACAATGATTACAAGTAATAATTGTTGGAGAGATAAAATAGTACAAAAATTTAATGTCACAATCAGTTCCCTCCTTTTCTTACCTTTCTATTCTCTTTCTCCATAAATTATAACACTATTTTACACAATTGGCATTAATTAGCCTATCCCTTTGTCAGACATTTTCTTCTTTTTTCTTTATTTTTTCTTTATTTTAATACTCCTTTGTTTCTAAAATGACATCTTTTGAAAAGAAAAAAAAACTAATGACATTGGTTGATAAATATTTTAGGTTGATATATTCAGGTAATATTAACTCTTATATTGAATGGTGTGGTTGTTTGCACTTTTCTTTAATCAAGTAGCAAATGTATGTTTAAAGATTACGCTAAAGCACCAACTAGTTCATCAATTCCTCTGCGATCTTGTTGTCTTCACTTAATGAGCAGTACACTAATTGCAAAAATATAATCATATATATGGGGTGGCAATTGGGCGAGTTGGGTCAAATTTGAACGGGTTATAATGGGTCAAGACACCAAACGGATCAAGACCCAACCCAACTCAAATTTTCTTGGGTCAAAATGGATTGGGTCAAAACGGGTTGAGCAACGGGTCAAGACCCAACCCGACCCAATTTTTACTAAGTTTCACTTATTTTATTTGTTCTTTTTCAATATTTTAGTACTTCATTAAATTATATTTTTCTTTATTATGACTATATAAAACATATCAAATTGAAAAAAAAAAGTATTTTAAAAATATTTTAACAAGATTTCTCTCAAATTAATTTAGGTTGCATATCAACACAATTTTAAATGGATTGAGATAATAATTGGGCTGGTTATTAACCAACCTAAACTTCCACGGGTTGAGTCCAATTTGACTTAATTTTGCCACCCCTAATCATATAGAACAAAAAAAGGATGCAATTCCTTTTAAGAATATATAAAGCTCATTTAAGAATAGAGTTTTTTAGCCTAGCCCAATAACTTTTGGAGTTTGAGCAATATCGATTAAATTGGCCCAAGGATCAAATAAAAAATAATTAAAATAATAAAATAACATAAAATAAAATACAAAAATAATAACAAAAGTCTAAACAACCATGCATATAAATATTACAAAGCTCAAAAACTTAAATATTGAAAATATTTCTTCTACCATTCTTTAATTTGATCTGTGTACATAAGATGACAATGATTTCAGAATGAAGTCATGCAACCAAATCTTTACTTCAAGTCAAACTCTAATAAGTATTATTAAAATATATATATATATATTTATGAATTTGAGACTTGATTAACACACAGTAAACGTCATGTAATATTGTCTTGTCAATATTTATGTTAATATTTAAAATTAAAATTTAAATTATAAAAAAATAATATATATATTTTTTTAAAAAAAAGTGGGTTGTCCACTGCAACCCATAGCTCACATAGTTGTGGATTGAGCTTGTCACACTCCTATTTTTCCCCATACAAATTTTGAAAGATAGAGTTTTTTCAATTAAAGTGACATTATTGAAAAGGGATTATATTTATTCAGTCGCCACTTGGAATTGAATTTTGGTGTTCCAAATCACCTTTTTCTTTTAAAAAAATCCTTAATCAAAAGGAAATCGACTCTTTATTTTATTGGTCTGCGGATACAAAAATCGGGTAAAAGAAATTTTGTTGACCGAGAGAAAGGTGTTAGGTATCCCTCGAATCCCATAGTTTTAGCACTGACCGCTTTATTGACTACTTTATGGCTTAACTTAATTTTGAATATATTGTATTTTATAAATTTTATAAAAATATTATTACCGGCTTTCTTTGATTCATTTTAAACTAGTTTAAAATCATCTTATTTTATTAGTGTAGTGCATTGGTAGTAGCGCTTTCCAACCTTGCCACGAATTATTATTTTATATGTCGCACCTAAAATTGGTATCATGCTGTTTGAATCATAAAATTTACTTATTTTTATTGTCGGCTTAATCACGCTTCTAGCTACTTAATTTAAAGAAATTTAATTATAAAAATTATTTAAACCACAAATTCTTTTTATAAAGGAAAAAAAAAACTCAAAAATTGGTCATTGTGACTGTTTTGCCGAAAAATGGCTTTTTTGAAGAAAAATAAAAAATTATTCGGAAATTAAAAAGAAAATCGATTAAAACTCATTTAATTTGACAAAAATCAATTTTTTGTTTAAATTCAAGGAAAATAGAGTCGCCACCTAATTTTACGGATAATTAGGAAACCGTTAAATATTTTAAAAGACCTAACAAAAAAATCTTTTAAAAATCCAGAGAAAGGGTTCGGGTTCACATTTCCACTTCGAGAAGGTTTTTCGCACTCGAAATGGCCGCTAAATGCGGTTATCCGACAATTACGAAATTTGACTAACTTTAACTTAAAAATGTTGACTGATTTTGAAATTGATTAATTTGAAAGATTTTGATTAAATTGGAAGGAATTGATTAGACTTGAAAAAAAGATTTAACTAGATTTTGAAAGCAATTAGTTAAACTTGGAAAAACGACTAAATCCAAAAAATAAACTAAAATGATAAAATTACATTTTTTATTTTTTATATTCTTTGCTATATTTTTTATTTTTTAACTCAAAATACTCTTTCAAAACAAAATGAAATAAAAATCATAAATGGTGCAATATGTCAGGGAATTTAATTAAATTGAAACCAATGTAACAAATAATGTTAGTTTACAAACATGCAAACAAGATAAAATAAAAGAGATAACCAATGATTTCGGGCCTTTATCCCATTTTAATCTTTGTTGCGACTTTCGGGTCCTTGCCGTGTATACTTGCTTCCCGGGACTTGTATAATAGCTTCTTTCTTGTAAGAATTGGGCTGACTCGATGAGGGATAAGTTTGGGCCTCCATGGCCCAGGAATGCAAGATTGGGGTCCAAGGTAAACTCGGAGCATCGTTCATGCGAATGAAATAATATTAAGAATTAGTAAGAGACTTCAAAACCAACATGACTATACTGATTCTAATAAAACAAAATTAGAAGCAAGACATTTTGACTTCAAAGCAGTAGAAACAAACATGGCATGCTGGACGGTAAAATTGAAACAAGGGTTTTAAGGATGGGAAGGGGGATAGAAATGAGCTCGCAAAAGAAAGAAAAGTTCAAATTAAGAAATTAAACAAATGAGGTAGCGAGTGTTGAAACAATTAGCTAAATCATGAATGAAAATGGGACATTACAGGGACAACATTCTCTAAGATGACAAGTAGAAAATAGACCACTAGCAACACTTTAATTGAAGCAAAGTAATCGTTTAAACACGAGAGATGGAGAAAAACAGTGTCACAAAGCAAACAAAAATCGAGATTTAACAAGAAGGCGAGTAGGCTGAATGCAACACGATGACATTAGTTCTACAACAGCTAGTTCATGAGTAGAAGGGATAAAATGAGTGTCAAAGCCATACTTTCTCCTTTACAGTAACTTTTAATGCATCATGAACATAACAGCAAACACTCAAGTAAGAAAACTAGTTCACATAAGTAAGAACAACATTCCAGGAAGAGGAAGATGCAAGTGAGGTTTACTAGAAAAAACACACAGACGTGGCAGTAACACGTAAATAAAAATAATATTCCTCAAGGGATTAAAAAGCTTCAGAAGAGAGTGAAATAGGAAAATAAACACATAGATGAGGATGTATGCAA
>JAABOM020062540.1:0-10190 GCA_011800125.2 Solanum clarkiae | reverse complement strand
CCCATAACCTAGGTGGTGAGGTACAAACCCCTCACTAGGTTGATGAGTACAAACCCCCATCTAGGTTAGTGATGATGCCACCACATCACTAGGTGGAGAAGTACAAACCCTTCACTAGGATGATGAGTGTAAACTCCCATCTAGATTATCCATGTTCTTAGTCCCCCAGATTGGGCATGGTCTGATGAAAAACTTTATATAGAATTTATCATATACATAAGCTTATTTCATCATCATAGAGTCAATCATATCATATCTCATGCTTTGGACCTTTAATTCCTCAAGAAACCATAACCTGACATTTTATCAAACACTTAGAGGGTGTGTAATGCTAGTATAAAATAATGAAATATAGAGATGAAATTATGTAAGAAAATCCATTGTAAAACTATCAATCAATAGTTTGCAACACCCTCTATCAATATACATCCGAATCGCTCACTAAATCTTACAATAGATCCAAGATTTATAGCTCAAAACATAGCAAAATAATCACAATTTTATATAGCTTTAACAGAGTGTGTAGTGAATTTCATAATATGCGAGACCCATTTGTAAATAAACTTTAAATCATAAAATTTGAGTAAAAGGAGGCTTGGCAAGCATGCATGAAAGGAACCATGAAAGAAACCCGCATACCTTAGCTTGAAGATGAACTTGGTGAAGATTGAAGATGGAGACTTGAAGCTTGAAGAAGAACCTTGAAGGTGAACCTTAAAGGAAAATCTTAGCTTGGGATGAGGATTTGAGACTTCAATTAGGGAGTGAAAATATGGCTAAGTATTTTAGTGAGTATTGGAGAATGTTTAGGATGATATGAGGGTGAAATAAGACTTAAGTATAGGTAAAAACATGATTTGGAACACTTAGGTTCAAGACCCAAAAGCCTTGGACTGAGATAGAAATCACTGGCAACAAAATACACAGGTACACATCTAGTCCTTGACACGAACTTGTCAAGGAGGTCATATTAACACATGTCTGTGACACTTGTGTGTTGCAGTGTTATCGCAGATCTATTCTGGATTAGAAAAATTACAAAAATTGAAATTTCCAATCGTTCGCTCTTAAAACGGGGTTAGACCCTTTTCCCCCTAATTTTGACCCCCTAACAAGATATGAAGTCGTATTTTTGATATAGCGCATGGATATTGAGATATATAGAATTTAAAATTCCAAGCACTCCGAGACACATTTTCGGGCACTTTTTGGATCGTTTCAGAGCCCAATCTTCATTTTTATGAAAATTGCATGATTTCAAATTGTATTACTTATGGGTATCTCTTATTTATGAAATATGAGCATGAATTATGTTGGGATTTTATCAAGTATTGTTGATTATGCATGAATATCAATTTTAAGCTTATATTATAAGTTGATCTTTGTCTATTTAGATTATTCATGATTTGAGCTATGAAAACTATGAACTATGATGAACTTATGATATGAATTTCATGATGCCTAATTTTGTATTTTACTACAATATTGGTGGGTTGATTTGATTGATTTTGAAATGATTTTATTTTACTCCTTGTTATTCCACACTCTTGAATTGCTTATACCCACCATATATTTGATGAAATTACTTGATATGGATTCTTAATGATGATGAGGGGTCATTGTACGAATTTACATGATAAGCATGTTATGATACTTTATGGTCTCCAAGCATGTATTAAACTCATGAAAAGTTCCCATGATCTATAAGAGAATATTAGAACCCTTATACTATATTTTACTCTAATGTGAAATGTGAAGCCCTTTCTTGTTTCTTTGATGTAAAGGTTTGATGAGTTATTCTTGTACTCCTACCTAAAAGATTATATTGTAAGGTAAGGACATCCTATATCACCTGCCGAAAAGGCCATTCCATAATGTACACTAAATCATGGTTCCTATCTAAAAGATTATATCATAAGGTACGGACATCTTATATCACCTACCGAAAAGGCCATGCCGCAAGGTACACTAAATCATGGCTCCTACCAAAAATATTGTATCATAAGGTAAGGGACATCTTATATTACCTACCAAAAAGGCTATATTGTAAGGTAGGGGTATTGGTAATACTCTCCGAAAAGGTTATACCATAAGGTGAGTGGGTGGCTATTTGGTCCATCTCATGCATGTTTGTGTAAGGTTTTGAGCACATATTCCCTATTGAGCTTATGTTCATTGACTATGATTAAGCATCTTGTTATTATGTCTTATGATTCTTGCATTGCATCCCACACACTTAGTACATTCAAACGTACTAACACATACTCGATGCCTACATGATATCTCTATTGAAAAGACCCTAAAAAATGCCCGAAAATGTGCCTCGAAATGCCCAGACTTTTAAATTCTATATATCTAGAAATTCATGCATGATATCGAAAATCTGACCTTATATTCTTATTCAGGAGTCAAAATTAGGTGAAAAAGGGTCTAACCCTGATATAAGAGCAAACGATTAGCAATTTCAATTTTTGTAACTTTTCATATCCAGAATCGAACCGCGGCAGCACCATGACGCACAGCTGTCGCAAACATATGTTAATATGTCCTCTGCAATAGGTCCACATCGTAGACCAGATGCATACCTATGTATTTTGTTGCTAGTAATTTCTATCTCGGTCAAAGACTTTTGGGTCTTGGGCCTAAGTGTTCCTAAACGTGTTTTTATCTAAACTTAGCTATATTTCACCTCATATCATCCTAAATATTCCCCAATACTCACTCAAACACATAGCTATATTTTCACTCCCAAATTCAAGTCTCAGATCCTCATCCGGAACTAAGGTTTTCCTTCAAGTTTTTTCGTCAAGCTTCAAGTCACCATCTCCAATCTTCACCACGTTCATCTCCAAGCTAATGTATGTGGGTTTCTTTCATGAGTTGCTTTCATCCATGATTCCAAATCTCCCTTTTGCTCAAATCACATGATTTAAATTTGATTTGCAAATGGGTCTTTCTTATTATGAAATTCAATGCACATTATGTTAAAGCTATGTGAAATTGTGGTTGTTTTGCTTTGTATTGAGCCATAAATCTTTGATATATTGTAAGATTTGAGGAGGGGTTTTGATGTATATTGCTTGAGGATTTTGTAAGGTGTTGATTGATGGTTTTACAATGAATTTTCTTGCATGATTTCATCTCTATATTTCATGATTTTATACTAGCATTACACACCCTCTAAGTATTTGATAAAAAATATCCGGATGTAGTTTCTTGAGGAGATGAAAGTCCAAAGAATGAGATATGATATGATTGACTATATGATGATGAAATGAGCTTATGTATATAATAAATTCTATTTAAAGTATTTCATTAGACCATGCCCAATCCGGGGGACTAAGAACCCGGATAACCTAGATGGGGGTTTGTAGTCATCAAGTTAGTGAAGGGTTTGTACTTCTCCACCTAGTGATGGAACGACATCATTACTAACCTAGATGGGAGTTTGTACTCATCAAACTAGTCAGAGATTGGTACCTCACCACCTAGGTGAGGGGGCCATCATCACCAACCTAGTGCGGCATTTGTACCTCACCACCTAAGTGATGGGGCGACATCATCACCAACCTACCAAGGGGTTTGTACTTTGTTAATCTAGCTTGTTCTCTTCTATACATATGATATCCTATATGAGCATGGGCCACTTAAACATGTTTTACCAATGCATTGATCATACATGCCATATTGTTATATTATGCCTATTGCCTATTGTTATGCATTTTGACTATGATGCCTAATTCTTTTTGAATTGAAACCTACATACTTAATACATTCAAACATACTAACACATACTCTCTTGCCTACATGATATAACTATATAGGGAATGGTTCTCAAGTTGATCATCCTCCTCCACATGGCTAGTTTGATACTACTCAAGCTTGTGGTGAGTCCTCCACTTCGGGGACTTTAGTCTATGTTGCTCTTATTATGTATTGAGACATAATTCTTTATTGTCTATGTTGACTATGAGGGTGAGCCCGGTTTCTTTGTCTTGGCCCTCGCTCTTATCTATATATTAGATGTGTTTGTTGGACATGTTATGTATCTATGCTAAGAGCCTTGACTCTATTGTTCTTGATGTGTACGACATGAAAGTGCTTTCCCTTAGCCCCGGTTGTCCCACTTTATTGTCTCCTAATGCTTATTTCATTGCTTCCTTGACCAAGGATGTGTAATGATGTTCTAAGAGGCTTGCTTGGGGTCCCTTCGTGTTCCCCTTGCGCCATGTCACATCTAGGCCCTAGACTTGGATCGTGACAACCATGTATGAACCAAAGCTTCTTTTTATCCTCATCATCCACATGGCTAGTGCGATTCTTGAAGAAAGTTTTGGTGAGTCCTCCACTTCAAGGACAATATCTATATTATTCATGCTATGATAAGACTTCTCCTTTATGTTGGATACTTGTTATTATGAGTGTGAGCCCGGGAAGTGTCTTAGCTCCCGCTCCATTCTTAAGTAGAGGTGTTGTTAGATACTAATATTGTATATACTTATGAGATTGACTCTTTTATGCTTTTATGAATATCAAAAGGCGTCCCTTAGTCCCGCTTCCCCTTTTTATTATCTTTTGTTGACATTTATTTTGCTTCCGTGATTCAGCATGTGTGAATGATATGTAAAAGGCTTGTTTGGGATCCCTTCGAATTCTCCATTCTCCGTGTTATTTCTAGGACCTAGGCTTGGGCCGTGACAAAAAATAAAAAGAAATTGAAGTGATAGGGAAGTGAATATGAGTCAAATGAGTTTAATTCTTTTGTGAGATCATTGAGAATAATTCATTAAACTACTCTTACTTATTCCCCTGCATCTAATGATGTAGAAGAAAGAAAAATAAAACTTTGGTTGAATTGACTAGTGCAATCCTTATTGAGTCAATTACAACTTTAAGTTTTTGGGGTGAAGCTATTTTGACTGCTGGTTATATGTTAAATCGAGTGTCTAATAAAAACTCCAAACTAACACCTTTTGAACTGTAGAAAGGACACCAACAAAACTTTGGATATCTAAGAGTTTGGGGTTGTCTGCCCTTTGTGAGGCTAATGGATCTCATGATTACAAAGTTGGGTAAGAAAGTTATTACTTGTGCTTTTCTTGGTTATGCTTCAAAGTACAACCTATAGATTTTTTAATCTTGATGATAATATTGTAATAGAATCAAGTGATGCTATATTTTATGAAAATAAATTTGCTTTTGATTCTAAAAATAGTGGGGGTCAAAGGATTGAACAAAATATTTTGTCACTACCTAGTTCTTCTTCTTCTACGTACTTTGAAAAATAAGGTAATTCATAATTTTGAATTGATAAGAAGCAAAAGAACTAGAGTAAAACAAGATTTTGGTCCCGATTTTTATGTTTTTAATGTTTGACAAGACCCTCTCACTTTAAAAGAAGCTTTATATTCACGTGATGCAATTTTCTGGAAAGAGGCTGTAACTGATAAAATAGAATCACCAATTTCTAATAAAACTTGGAAGTTAGTTGATTTATCACCGGGTTGTAAAACAATTGGTTGCAAATGAGTCTTAAGAAAAAAGTTAAAATCGGATGGATCTATTGATAAATATAAGACTAAACTAGTTGCAAAACGATTTAAGCAACTTGCAGTCCTAGAGTTTTTTGACATTTTTTCTCCGGTAACTAGAATTACATCTATTAGAATTTTAATTTCTATGACTGCAATTTTTGATTTGCAAATTCATCAAATGGATATAAAAGTTTTTTTTTAAATGGAGACCTAAATGAAGAAATTTATATGAAATTCCCAAGGATTTTGTTGAAGAAGATCAAGAAAGCAAAGTATGTAAACTTACTAAATTCCTATGTGGATTGAAACATGCACCGAAGCAATGGCATGAAAAGGTTGATTCCTGCATTATTGAAAATGGTTTTAATGCAAATGAGTGTGATAAGTGCATCTATCATAAATATTGAAATAATTCACATGTTATTATTTGCCTATATGTTGATGATATATTGATCTTTGGCTCTAATATGAATGTTATTGATGAAACAAAAAAAATTCTTAGAAGCCTTTTTAAAATAAAAGATCTTTCTGAGGCAAATTTAATTCTTGGAATAAAAAATAACTAGAACATGTGATAGCAATTTCTTTGACCAGTCATATTATGTTGAGAATATTTTTTTAAAAATATAACTTTCTTGATTGCAAGCATGTTTTAACTCCTTTTGATTCAAGTGTTCACTTGTTCCCTGTTCAAAGTGAAAATGATGTGATAAATCAAAAAAAATATGCTAGCTTAATTAGAAGTTTGAGATATGTGACAGATTGCATTAGGCCTGATATTCTATATGGGGTAGGAGTACTAAGTATATTTACAAGCAAGCCAGGTAATGTACATTGACATGTTATAACAAGAGTTATGAAATATTTAATTAGGACAAAAACTTGTGATTTGTTCTAGAAAAAATATCATACTGTACTTGAGGGCTTTACCGATGCAAATTGGAACACTTTATCAGGTAATTCCTGTTCTACCACTAGTTACATTTTTACTTTGGGTGGTGGTGCTATTCGTCGAAAATCTAAAAAGCAAACTATCATTGCTAACTCTGCCATGGAGGCTGAGCTAACTGCTTTAGCTTCAACTAGTGAGGAAGCAAATTGGTTGAGAGATTCATTGTTTCAAATTCCTTAATTTGAAAAACTAATTCCTTCTGTTTTGATTCATTGTGATAGCATCGCTACAATTGCTAGAATTTAAAACCATTATTCCAATGGTAAATCCAGACCTATAAGGAGGAAACATAGTAATGTAAGATCATATTTGACAAGTGGTACCATAATGTTGATTATGTCAAATCTTATGATAATCTTACAGATCCTCTTACTAAGCCCTTTACAAGAGAAAAGGTCTAGAGCACATTGAGGGGGATAAGATTGAAGCCTATAAATTCCGGAGTCATATATGAGAAAACCCAACCTGGGGACTAGGAATCCTGTACCTAGGTTCAATGAGATAAACGAATCATATGGTGACTTGTTGAGAAAAATGCACTATTTTTTTATTCCCTCCCTATCATATGAGTGCATTATTTCCTGTATGAATGTGGAGGTTGAGTTTAAAAAAATCTTAATAAAAATTTGTAGTTCGTATGGATGGAGTGTTAATTTTACAGGGACAGTCTCGACAGATTTTACCTATGTGAGTGGGGAAGTAGGTCGCTTCCTATGAGAATTGGGCTTATTCTCAAAGACACTCATGAAACCAGGATAGCACAAGGCCGTAATGTGCTCGCTAGTAAAGCTCATTTCAACACCTTGATTATTATGTGTGAGGAGTAATATTTTATTTCCCTTAAGAAGTCATAATTCAAGTCTGAGACCACTGCGACTCTAGAGTAAAAATTACTGTTTCACTACATGGAGGTTCAATGCAGAGCACACCTTCATTATGTGTAGTGATCTTCCTTCAGTTGATAGACTCTATTATCTAATATTAAAATGAGTGAGGGATTGTTGATTTACAAGAATTTTAATATTAATATTAATATTTTGTATATTAATCTGCTTATTTTTGGCGATAAAGAATGGTAGTTAATGGTCAATTTGGTGCCTCCATTATGCCATTAGGCACTATGAATGTGTCCCTCATTTTTGGTAGTTAGAATCTCCTGCTGTTACTGGAGTATAGCTGTTAGTGGAGTCGTCATTGCTCTTCTTCATTGCTGCAATGGGTAACTTTGGTTTCTTGGCATAAGAGGTTACATTGTATATTAAAATTTTGTAACCTCAAATATATTATTTCATCATTATTCCTATTATTACTCTACTATTACTCCTTTTAACCTATGTAACTTATAAGCCATTTATCTTCTCCATTAATCTACTTTATTTACTTCTTATATATTGGATGGAAGACTTCCACAACTATAAATAGTGGTAGTCTTCATTTGTTTTGGGAGATAATGGTCATGCTAAAGATACGCCTCTTTTTCAAGGTCAAAGCGGTCGTCAAAATAATAAACCTAACCAAGGTTAGGGTCAAATCCTACAGGGAATACGAGACTTTTACAACTTGGTTCACCAATAATGAGTTCAAATATCAACTAACTCAATTCTCTAAAAGAGGGGGGGGGGGGAGGTGTTGTAATGATCAATAGAAAATTAAAGTAAACTAACTAAAAGGAGAAACAATCAAATTGGAGAGTAACTTGGATAATTGTGTTCCCCATGATTCACTAACTTAATCTCCCTGGATAACATAACTCCCAATGAGGATATTGCATGCAGGACTATAATTTAGGTTCTTTCAGCCCCATTCTGAAGATGAATGTCAAATTTCACTATGGAACTTGACCGGTCTCTATAGCGTGCCAAATTAACTATTACCCATTGTCACAGTCAACCTCCCCTTGGCCGGGTTCGGTTGATTAGATGAGAACACTTATCGAATTCTGTTAACCATTCTCTTTTCCTATTTATCACTACCTGGATTAGGATCATGACATCAAGAGGGATCTAATGTCGGCTACCATTAGACAACATGCAAAATGAAGAGAAATGACTAATATATGCACACTCAACTCAAGAATTGCTTAATATTTAGGTTTTCTAAGTTAGATTCTCATGGGTTCCACAATCCTAAGTTGTGAATTTAGCTACTCATGGCTTGAGAAAATAAATGAACAATGAATAAAGAAGACAAAGTTAATACTTACCCAAAGAGATTCAAGAACAATAAAACCCACTTAGTATTGAGAACCACAAGCTTGAAAAATAAGTTGATTCTACAAGCGAATCTCTTCTCCAAAATTTAGTCTCCAAAGATAAACCCTAAAAATACTCTAAAATTTCATGCTCTCTGTCCTTTAAAAAATTATTACTCTCTATTCTGTCTATAGAACTCTCGCTAAGTATCTAAAATATACTATTTATAGTATTTACAAACAATTTCATAAATTAATTAGAAAAATCGATTGGCGCCTCATAGAGTCACAATTATGACTCATAACTCGTGTCACGAGCCGTAATCGGGCTTTCGTGGTCAGCTTATTCAATCTTGAACTTCACTGATATGGAAACCATTACAAGTCATAGTCAGCTCTATGACTCGTATTGACCTCGCGTAGTCTTCAACTGTCTTTCTTGGTCCAAGCTCAATCAACACTGGAAATCACTACGGGACATCCCTTTACGACTTGTAGAGGGTACTACGGGTCGTAACTAGGTCTCGTGTGGCTGAACTTCAACTAATCAGATCTTTCACTTGAAGCACTGGAAATCCCTACGGGCCTACCTCTATGACTCGTAGACTGAGCTACGGCTTGTAGAGGGTCTCGTATGCCCTAAAAATTAGCAAAACCTGCAACTTGTTCCAAAATTGTACCAACCTGCTTTTCCTGCAAAAACACACATAAAAACACATAAAAATCATAAAAGTCGCATTGAAAAATATAGAGTGCATAAAGTTTGTTAAAAAGAGAGTTCTTATTAGTTGAAGGGAGGTGTTCTTTTTGTGAAGCTTGAGACTCAACTCTTGTCCAGATATTGTTGAGTTACACATTTGTGATAAGGCTATTGTTTCCTAGAGGGGACAAGTCAAGGAGAATACTATTAGATCGGTGAAAGTATTTGCTGCAATGGGCTTGAATCTCCTTAAAGAGAGTGAGATATCCGCCTCAGTCGGAAGAACTTCTATTTTCTTCATTTCATTTTTTAATTGTTAACTATAACTTTTTGTAATTTCACCAATAAAAATTAATTTCACTTTAACTTTTATAAAAGAAAATCTATAGTATTTACCTATTTGAACTATACAACATAATTATAAAACCCTTTGCGTACAATTGGTTCACATAGGGGCGGATTTACTCGTATGAAAGGGATGTCACAGACATGGTTTTGTCAAATTTTTTCATTAAATATATATATACACTTTTATAAAAGAAAATTTGTAGTATTTACCTATTTGAACTATACAACATAATTACAGAACTCTTTGCATACCGATCTTCAATTAAAATTGGTTTACACAGGGGCGGATTTACCTGTATAAAATGGGCGTCACGCGACATGGTTTCGTCAATATTTTTTATTAAATAGGCATACTTTTAATATATATATATATATATATATATATATATATATATATATATATATATATATGTATATACACTAAACATAAATATGATTAAAAAGACACTTATTAGACAAAAAGTG
>JAABOM020062539.1:0-10191 GCA_011800125.2 Solanum clarkiae | reverse complement strand
ACACACATATATTCATTAAAAACCAAAAATAAACATCCAAAGTAAAAGTAAAAATAACATCCAACATAGAGATAATTAAAAAAAAAAACCAAAAACCACATAAAAACAAGATAGTCTAAAAAGAGAACAAAGTATCCAAAATGTCAAGATAAAACTAGGGTCAAAAAAGTCAAACATGGTGCTCATGCACCAGTCTCGGCCAGATCAGCCAAGTCCTGAGCCTGTCTTTCCTCCTCTGCTGCAGTGCCGGAAGTACCTTCTCCAGGAAGGGTGTGGTGTGCTCTCTCTCTGCCTAGCCATTAACAAAAGTGACTCCTGAACCACCTCCTCAGGTATGGTCTCCTCCTCCTGTCTAGACTTCTTCGGGACCTAAGTTGATTCAACATGCTCAAGGGGTCTCTTCCCTCAGGTGTCCAGACGGTCGGTGATCCAATCAAAGGCCTCGTCACTCCCGGTGCTACCTCTGGTGCTGGAATAGGGACTGCCAATAGTTGCAATAAATTGGCCTTGAATCTGGCCAACTTATTAGTTACTGTACTCGTGTCAGCAGGCCTAACACCCTCGAGCCTCTTCTAGACTTTACCCTCAAACGTATCGACCCATGCATCAACCGCTCAGACTCTACTATCAACTAACTCTCAGGAAAATGCCATGATCCTCTCCTCAGAGTCTAGAACCACTGATCAATCAACGGTTGAGCCCGTTCTGACAACTCACGAACCCTCCCCTCTGCTACAGATACCTTATGCAATAAATCCTGAAATGCAATAGTAGAGAAAAGAGGGTCAACCTGTAAAGAAAGAGTTGTTGGTGCTGGAGTGCTGGATGAAGGTGTTGATTCAATCACAGTTGTAGGTGTGGGCTCTGTAGTGGCCAGAGTAGTACCGATAGTAGCTGGAGGTGAACCTGGCATCGGGGGCTCTACCAGGAGTTGCTCTGGCATAAGAGATGGGATAGCCCTTTCTAGGGAAATTGGGTTTTCATCCGCCTTGATTAGGCTGGGGTCCATTATGTGCAAAGCCTCTACATGAGAGTCTAAGTGTAAAGACACCATCACACCCACTTCCTTGTACAATCTATGAATCAGAATGGGGAATGGCAAGGCTTTATTAGTGCGAACTACCAACTCATGGATCTATTCTGCCTGGACTCAGGCCCAATCAATTTCATACCTACCATGATGCTCGCGAACAACACAGCCCTCTCTAATGTGATAACATTATCGGTGAATGTGGGCCTGGTGTGCATACGGATAATAGACCACTACAACTTTGCCCTAAATGAGATATAGGCCTTTAGTATATGCTTGCCATGATCCGTAACCCATATCGGCTCAACACCTTCCTCACAAATTTGGATTGCTATCCACCTCAATAACTCCATTTTCATTCCAGCATCATTCTGATTAACTGTTTTCCTCATGTCTGACATCTTATGGTCATATTCTGTTGTGGAATGTCAGGCTCTATAATTCAAACTGAATTGCACCCTTTGAATGGTCTCAGCTGAGATGTTGACTACCTCACCCCTGACTATAACTTCTCTCCACTGTGGTGCATCTATGGGCATCATTAGCCTCGGAAGGTTGCTACGTACAATAGCATAATACGAAGCATAGAATCCTGAACCAAGTAAGGAGCATACTTCCACAGCACTTGTGATAACCAACCTAATCCATGGTGGTCGATTTGAACTTCTAAATTGGGCCCTTTCAGCCCTGAGTCTTTAAACCTTGCCTCCTCGTGAAATCTTCGCATTGGCCTCCCTTGACCTATAAGTTCCAATCCTTTATTATAGATCTCTTTCATTGCAGGAACAAACCATCTTGTATTTTGTGGATCAATGGAGGTGAAAGTGTACGCTAAATCCTCAGGCTTAGGAGGAACAGTCTCTTTTGAATGACGCTGAGACACCTCAAAAGACTCCGTATTGGAAGTGGATTCATCTTAATCTGACTCAGTTTCTTCACCCTTTACATCAGTCTGGGAGGGGCTGTCCACTTCCATCAGTATTCTGGTTGATTGTACTTGTGCTACAGGCAAGTTCGCCACTGAGTTACGGTGCATATGCATCTCCTCCGTTGATTTATCCTCCTCGAAGGACTCATCCCTTAGGCAATGACCTGAAATACAAGCAGCACCCCATCTTCCTCTTGAAGACATTTTCTCTACAAGCATGTTAAAGCAAGAGTGCCAAGATGTTGTATTCCAACTAACAAGTAACAAATGAATATCAGAACATTAAAAGTACTAAAGTAAAAACATCTTGAACTAGGTGCAAAACTGTAGTTACAAGATATAGATATGACTCATAGGATGACCTACGAGTCGTACTTCATCATCATAGAACCAAAACATAAAATAAAAAGTATTCTAGAATAAGTTATGAGGTGTATACATGACTCGTAGAGTGAGCCTACGAGTCGTATTCTTGGCTCGTAGCTCATTTCAAATTTAGTTCGAGAATTCAAATCAGGACCATGAGGTCACCGTTATGCCTCTTAAAAGGTGCTACGAGTCATAGGTGTTCATCGGATGGAAAATGAGAAGGCATCCTAGATGACTATTTCCTTCTACAAGGAGTCACTACGACTCATGGTGAGTCTTCGTAGCAGAATATAGAAAGAACCTCAGATGCCTCGAACTTTTCTATTAAGACCAACAATCACTCAAAAAACACAGAAGTTTGCAACACAAAGGCATGGATGAAACCATAACAAATCTACACATTCTTCATCACTAGTCTGAACAAAACAAAGCAGAAATCTACCCTTAATAATTATAGATTATTTAAGAGTTATTAGCCTCCTCTAATATTTTTAAAGTAATATGATAACAACTTAAACCCAAAATTTCAGTCCCTCATGATCTTCATATGATAACGACTAATAAAGTACACAACAAAACACAAGATCATTATCTCAGTTTCCTTAATCACTAAGCAAGAACAAACCCTAAGACTCAACTTTTTACAAGGAAGCAAGCATTTTTGCATCACATTCTTCTAACTGTCACAATAACTTTCACATGACTATGCTCTTAAGACATTCATCCCTGCATCCATCAAACAAGAGCTTATTCAAGGACGAACCAATTCTAACCACGAAAACTTACCAGATGAATGAATGAATAAAAAGAAGAAGAAAAATTATTAGAGTTCTTGGTGCACCCTTCAATCTCAAGTAAATTTTAGTGGGTGAAAATCTAATGGTGGATGAAATAGTCAAAGGGAGTGATGGGGGAGGGGTTATAAAATGAAAGGGAACGCTTCATGAAGGGGCATGAAGATCCAAGAGATCCAAATTTTTAAAATTCTATAGATTGGTCTTTGAAAATTCTATAGATTGGTCTTACGAAACCCCGACTATGAGTCATATGACATCTTACAGCTCATAGTTCTGAATCTCGTAGTAGACCCAACACTTGGAAAAATTTTGATTTCATACCTGAGCACTACGAACCCCTTTTACGACTCGTAGGGGATCGTACGAATCGTAAGATGGGGAGTCATAGTGTATGTTCCAACTTCAGATGCTCACTGATTCCTTCTACGAAGCATGACTACGAGTTGTAATGCTGACTACGACTCGTAGGCCTGCTCGTAGGAGATGCTCCAGATCCAATTTTTCTAGATCTTTAGTTCCTCTAATTCTTACCTACACACCAAGTCTCAATGCACATAAATCCTCAAAAATTATTGCAATTGCATCATTGTCTCTTAATTTAAAACAATCCATTACTACTACTCTAAGTCTCAAACAAAGAAATAATTAGCCAAATGCTTGGGTTACCTCCCAAGAAGCGGCTTATTTAACGTCGTGGCTCGACTTAGTCATTCATAAGTACTTAGACTTCCTCATAGGCTCCATCACTGCTTCTTCTACTTTTCCTTTGCTCATCTTGCAATGCATCTAGCTACTCAGCGAGTTGTTCAATCCTATCACCTGGACTTTGCATTGATATAGTTTGTTGTCCACTTTGTAATTACTTTTGAGGAAGTCAAACTTTATCTCCCCGACGATGCCATCTTGCTCATTCACCTTGGTCAGGACTTTTTTATGAATATGCTCTATCCAGGTTAGTTGATCTGTGATACTATGCTTGTTAAGTAACCTCGTCAAATGTGCAGCATTTTTGCTTTTGGTTTTACTAGAGAATCCAGTAGATGTACCAGTGGTTGGTCCGATTTGCCGCTGTAGGGGTTGATAGACTTTAACAACTGCATATAGCTTGTCCATGGTCTGAATTATCTTATTAAAAGTCCACTTTATGAACTCCCAACACTCTCCTCCGAACAATGTGTCAGTCTGCCCTTGTAGTTCAGAAGATAGTGCTCGATAGTAGCTAGCTACCAATTCATCATCAGTTAGACCATGGTTCTGATTTGCAACCAAGCACTGTTTGTATCTCTCCTAAGCCACTACTAAAGGTTCTCCTGGCACTCTTTTGAAGTTAGAGATGTTGTTTTGTAGCCTTTGCGTATTGGTCTTCTTAGAGAGGTTTCTGAGGAAGACTCTTTGTACCTCTCCCCAGTTTGAGCAAACATCAGGTGGGAGGATCGAGAACTATTCTGCAGCTTCATTCCATATAGTCATAGGGACAACTTGAATAGCCATAGCCTCCCAAGAAGGGTGTCTCATCTGAAGTACCTCTTTAGCGTTTGATTAAAATATTCTAGATAAATTTAGGGATCCTCAGACCCTTGCCCATAAAATAGGGCAAGCCTCTGTAAAGCTTCCAACACATCGATTGCAATATAAACCATCTTCTCAGTCATAGTGCTAGCTAACCTGTACCTAGAATTACTAACAAAAACAAATAGAAAAAGTAAAATACAAGAGACTCTAGAAATTAACACTAGAATTAACTAATTGTGAACTTAAGTCAAAACATAGGCATATTCCCCGGCAATGGTGCCATAATTTTTTATCGATGGTCACACTCCAATAATAAAGCGGTCGCTATCAGCAATTAACCTAACTGAGGTTAGGGTCGAATCTACAAGGAATACAGGACTTGGCTACAAGAATTCACCACTAATCATTTCTAATGTCTATAAGTACAATCTATAAATGGGGGAGGGGGAGGGTTTCATGTGATTCAAAAACAAAGATAAAATAAACACCAACTAAAATGCGAGAAAACACTAAAATTTGGGGACAACTTGGGAATTGTGCTCCCCATAGCTCATTGACTCAAATACCCAAGATAACTTAACTACAGTTGGTGGATCGCATATAGGATGGTATCTTAGATTCTTCCAGCCCTCTTGTGAAGGTTAAGGTCGAATTTTACCACGGCACTTGGTCGGGTACCATAGGTGCCAACTAACTGTTACCTATT
Organism: Solanum clarkiae; assembly: GCA_011800125.2. Taxonomy (NCBI): domain Eukaryota; kingdom Viridiplantae; phylum Streptophyta; class Magnoliopsida; order Solanales; family Solanaceae; genus Solanum; species Solanum clarkiae. Next base: position 4,849 of record JAABOM020062539.1, on the reverse strand, counting down.
GTCCCATGGTCTGGTTTGGTCGATTAGTCAGGAACACATTAACTGAATCCTTTCATCTACTTTCCTTTCCTATTTTTCACCACATTGATCAGGATCGTGATAGTAGGCAGTGCTTGGTGTTGGCCACCACTAAACAACATTAATAACGAGGGGAAATAGACAATACATGTAAAACCGCAATCATAGAAATGCACAAAACCTAAGTCATTTCAAGTTAACTACCCATGGTTCCCACAACCCCAAGTTGTGGGTGCTTAGCTACTCATGGCTAAGATAAAATAAACAAAAATGCAAGTAATAGGCATAGTTGAGAATTTTACCAACTCCAATGAAAGTGAAGACACCCAAATTGCAAATCCACAAACTCGATAAATTCTAAAGTGTGTAGCATAAGATTTTCAATCCCCAAAAATGGGTTTTCAAATGGAAAATAATAATCTAAGTTAAAACTCTAAAATATTCCTAGGAGAATATTTTAGAGCTCAAAGACAAAGGCTAAATATCCCTAGGAGAATATTTTAGAGCTCAAAGACAAAGGTTAATACTTTAGAACTCTCGTTTCTCTCTCATCCTCTTCTCAAAACCCTCACTTAAAATATTTATAATATGTACATAAAAAACCTAAAAAATTATGCAGGAATGACAGCTGGCATCTAATTAATTTCGCAGTTACAATTCGTCGGATGGCCTACGAGTCATATTAAGGATCTCGTATCAGGATCTTGGACTAAACTAGCACAACCCATACGTATAAGTCATTGCTCGAGCTACAAGTCGTATGTTGATCTCGTAGTATTGGTCTTCAGTTTTTGGTCCAATATTTTTATTCTCTAATTCTTGCTACCAGTCCACCTGTACAAGTAGTAGTGTTTCTTACGACTCGTATGCTAAGCTCGTAGGAGTGACCCTCACTTGGTAGATTTCTAAACTTTTGGTCTCTGATTATTGTTATGACACTACCCTACGACTCGTAGTGTAAACTACGTCTCATAGGTAGGCTCATATAGCCTATGCTTCAGCAAAATCTACAACTTTTCTTGAAATTCATACCAACCTAACTTTTCTTCAAGATTAACAAAAAGAACACATCAAAGATCTAAAAAGTCGCTTTAAGAACTCACAAAATCCCTTGTTTTAGGCACCAAATATGTTGTAATTTGATAGCATATCATGTACCAAACCCCCAACAAGGTTAATGGACTTAACACCCTCCATTAAAGTGGTCAAGGTACCAACACTTCAAAAAGGTTAATGGACTTAATGCCCTCCATTAAAGTGGTCAAGGTACAAACCCACCAATAAGATTAATGGACTTAACACCCTCCATTAAAGTGGTAAAGATACCAACCCCGCAACAATGTTAATGGTTAACGTGTAACACTTTAGAAGATTATCATAAAATTAACACATATGAAACATACTTTCATCATCACAAATTCATATATCTCATATGCAAATCTTTGGGAATTCAACAACTTAAGAATCATAAACTGGACATTTCATCAAACACTTGGCGTGTCTGTAGTGTTAGTGTAAAACCATGTAATCCAAGAGTGAAAACATGCAAGTAAATCTAATGTAAAACCATCAATCAATACTTGGTAACACCCTCAAATAATATACATCAAAATCCTTCATCAAAGCTCATAATAGATCTTAGATTCATAGCCCAAAACATAGTAAAGCAATCACAATTTCATAAACCCCAACATGGTGTGTAGTGAATTTCATAATAAATAAGACTTATGAGTAAATCAATTTTAAATCATACAAATTTAGGTAAAATGAATCTTGGGCATTATGGGTGAATGGAACTATGGAAGAAACCCACATAACTTAGCTTTTGAGAGTTTCTTGAAGAAGATTTGAAATGGAGACTTGAAGCTTGAATGAAATTCTTAGATATAGAAAGAGATTGGAACACTTGAATTTTGCGAAAGTCATGGGACTTGACATGGTTTCCTTGAATTCCGACAAGACTTCTTGAAAACCTTAGGAATCGATGGAGAATTTGATAAAGATTAGAGAGGAATTGAGAGGTTTTTAGTTGACAGTGAGGAATTTTCATGTATATAGGTACCTAATTGCCCTGGAGTAAAAAGAACAATTTTCAGAAATTTTTGAATTAGTCCACGTCATGTCCGTGTTGCAGACCCATTGCAGACAATACTGCTTTTGTGAATTTTCACCGAAAATTATTTTTCTCGGCACAGACAAAGTATACCTCGTAGTTACTTATTTTCCCACATAATTTTTCCCTCTAAATAAGAATATAAAGTCAAATTTATGAAAATTTGTTTGAATTTTGAGATACTGAACAAAAAAAGCATCATAGGGTCTTTTCAAGCTATGTGAAAGGTTGTTTAAATATCCCCAATTTTAGATGTAAAGAAATTACAATTATGGGGGCATTCATAGGCAAGTGTGGAGAGTTACAATATCTCCCCCTTGGGAACATTTGCCCCGGAATGTCAAAGAAACTTACATAAGAAGAGTAATTATGAACAAGTCAGCCCCAACAAGAATGCAACAACACATTTAATACACCATTTTCAAAATCTCAACACGAGTGTCAAAATCATCATGAAATTGTCAACATAAACAAGAATGCATGTGATGACATAGGGGCTGAACATTAGACTTGGAATCATATAAGAAAGGACTTGATATGTCATCATAAGTTTGAATAGAATGAAAGAGGTATGGATATTACTCCTCCATGCCCGCTCCGGCTCCCCAAAAGACAGTCTAGACTTGCCGATCCCTCCTATGGGGCTTGATGAACACAATACCCTTATCAATCAACTTCTTCAACCCTTCCTACCATGGCTTCCACCAGGACTTCTTCTTAAGTTAACTTATCCTCCCCAACACCTATAATATCAAAGAGTTCTATAGCACAAGAGTCACTAACACATCCCCTCAATCTAAAAGCATGAAGAACTAGATAAACCATAACTATATCCCTAAGTCATTCCACCCTTATGCAACTTTAACAATCTCCCTCTACATTCTATAAGGACTCACAACCTATAACACTCCACATTTTACATGTACTAGTACTATGCAAATGAAACTTTATATGATTTGATCAAATTAGCGTCACTTATTAAAAGTACTTGAATCTCGTGTTAATGGGTGATATGTGAGTCTAACGCTTAAGAGGGTCGAGTGTATACATGTTTCGTGTCAAACTGAGGAGATCATGGACCTAAACAAAGTGAGAGAATTGAGGTGCTTGTAGGACTTAAGAAGCTAGCAGGTGAATCACCTACTTGCTTAGCTTAAATTTGCTAACTAAATGGAGATGAGGCCCGACGTCGGATTTGTCCAAGTCTGATTATGAATAAAGTCCGTGCTAAGAGTATAAATTTAGCCTACGTTTTAGCATCATAAATGGACTATATGTTCAGACCAAGGAGGATATTTAAAGAGGCCCAAAGACATCAACAATGTCTTTGATAAATTATGCCAAAACTAATTAAGAAAAAAGCTGAAAAATAGGCAACAAAGGCCCATCAAGGAGCCCCTTATAGCCCAAGTGAAAGGGGCAAGGAGCTGCATCAACAGCTTGGTAATGTAGGGCTAAAAGTTCCTTAGTAAGTTGGCCAAAGATCCCCTTTAAAAAGGGTTTATAGCAGCTCCCATAAGTCATTTTCAACTTGACCATCAAAGAAAAATCAGATTATTCTCCAAGTTTTCTCTCAACTGTTCTTGACTTTGTAAAGCAGCCAAACGAATCTTTTAGGGTTCTTATGGAGGACCTCAACCTTGAATGTAAAGATAAGTGATTATCGTTGAGTGTTTAATAAGGTTTCTTCATGAAAAAATAAGAGATTATGTTGACTAAGTATATGCTGAAAATTCTGGACAAACTGTGTCCTAAGGATTGTTGTTTAATTTCTTTTGTTGTTCAAGAGGCCTTTTTCTTATTGGTTGGCTGTATTATGAAGTAATACTTATGTATTTAATAAAGGTTGGTCTTATAGTAATGTAACAGGCTTCTTCACCACTTTTACAGTCCACAAAAGTGAGTCCTTATATGATATCGCAATTATGTTATTAGTATGAACTCGCGGGCTACTGGATGGAAGGCTATTTCCTCGCATCCTTAATGACTGATTTTTTATTGTTCTAAGGCTGTTTCGAGGCTATTTTGATCTATATATGTGTTAATAACAGTTTGGTTAAAGTTGGAATGGGTTTGAAATTGTCGACATCAAAATGGGGCAAAGGGACGTAACATTATGTTGTCCATTTGTAGGTTGTGTACAATTGTTATGTGTTGTGCTTTATGGGCTATTGTGACTGTTACGGCACTAAAATAGATTGCACATGATGTGTACATACGAATGTGTATTGGAAAATATGATTAGGGGCGTAAAGGTTGAAAGAATACGCTCGGGTTTATAAATACTCATTTGCTGCTCGTGTGTTGTTTTTTTTATGTGATTGGGCTGCCAAGGTGTATCTATTGGCTACTAATGCTAGTTTTATCAACTACTAATAGAAGGTTATCTCGAGGTAGTAACGATGTCATACAATGAGGTATGTAAGGTTATTTGATTTCGTATTGTTTGGCATGAAACATAGATCGTTCCTTGGCACATAAAGGCGCTTACCAACTCTGACACAAGTATTAACTGTACCTACACTCTTGCACATGTTCATATGCTCCCATACATAATCACTTTCAAATCTGCATACATACATGGATACCAAGTTACATGGATTCTTTTTGCCAAATAAAATTCACGAGTTATTTCATCTCGTACGCATTTCATTATTTATGTAACGTACTCTTTTCATTGTTATATTGTCTTGTATGATTATCTACATGTCACATGTT
>JAABOM020062538.1:35000-44043 GCA_011800125.2 Solanum clarkiae | reverse complement strand
GGATACGTGAGTTTCTTAATTTGGACCCTCCAACCTTCACTGGGTCAGATCCTAATGAAGACCCTCAGGACTTTATTAATCAAATTCAGCGTACCTTAGATGTTATGCATGTTAGTGGCGCAGAGGCAGCGAAATTAGCGACATATAGGCTGAAAGGTGTGGCCATATTGTGGTTTGAAGCCTAGAAACAATCCAAAGGCACAAATGCTTCTCCAATCACCTGGAAAAAATTCAAAGAGGAATTTCTTGACCATTATTTGCCACTAGGAATATGAGTGTCAGGGAGTATAGCCTCAAATTTAATTCCCTAGCAAGATATGCTCCTAATATAGTTGCTACTATAGCAGACACAATTCATCGGTATGTAAATGGGTCGGATAAGTATTTGATTAGAGACTACACCATTGCTTCCTTGAACAAAGGAATGGACATAGCGAGAATGCAGGCTTTTGCATAGAAATTAGAGGACCAGAGGCAGAGGAGAAGGACGCAAGAATCAGAAGGGGCACAATTAAAGAGAGCCAGATCTGCAGGGCAGTTTACCCCATCCCAAAGTGATCTTAGGCCTCGGTTTTCTAATAGACCACCCAGGCCATCATCCTCCTTCTCTGCAGCTAGCACCCCACCACAATTTTAAGGGCCTAGAGGTAATTAATTTGGTTCGAGGAGTGAGAGGCAAGGTACCCGTACTGCGGGATATTCAACAGGCTAACAAATGACTCCAAGGCAACCTTGTAGACAGTGTGGGAAAAACCACCCAGGTATGTGTCGTGCTTGGACGGATGCTTGCTATTGGTGTGGTACGCCAGGGCATATGATAAAAGATTGCCTGAGGAGGCATATGGGTGGTATGGCACCATCTATTGGGTCAAATGTTGCATCGTCACCATCAGTTCCTCCAGTAGGTAGGGGTGAACATCCGCCTATGGATCGTGGTAGAGGTGGTAGAGAGGCAACTAGCTCAAGCGGGGTTCAGAATCATACTTATGCACTGGGGAGTCGATAGAGTTTAGAAGCCTCACCTGATGTGGTCACAGGTACATTGTCCATCTTTTCACATAATGTATATGCATTGATTGACCCTGGTTCTACTCTATCATACATCACTCCACTAGTTGCTGGAAAGCTCAAGAGAGCACCCAAATCTATCATATCGAATTCAACAAGATCACAAGGCATCAACTTATGCAAAATACAAATAGAACAACCTCTATAAACTTTCCTAGTGAGGCACCAATAGTAGTACACACTTTATATGACTCATGCAGCAACTCGGGGGCAACATGGAACTTTTGAGTAACAAAGGGGGTAACAAAGGAAAGAGTGGCACCCGAATCAATCAAAGCATATACATTAAAGTCAAAGATTTTTGACATACTGGTAACAATATTGGGAACCTCACCAACTCCTTGCCTCCCATGAATTCCATAAAACTAATTATGCCTTGGGGCACCACCTTGAGGACCACCTCTACTGAATGGAATCGCATTTGCACCCCGGCCTTTGCCATAGTTTCTTGCACAATCTATCTTCTTGTGACCAAGCTCCCCACATTCATAGCAAGCATTAGAACCCTTTAAACATGTGCCATTATGACCCCCTCCATATTTAGGACGCACATCATTAGGAGCCACACGACCAATACCTTAAGGCTTAGGGAAGTCTTTGGCAAACCCCCTAATAGTAGCATAAGTAGGCCCTTGGCATTGATCAAATCTAGCACCTTTTTGGAATTTACCCTCAGATTGGGACCTCTTGGACTCATGCCCCCTTCTCTTCCTCAATTTCTCCTCCTCCATTTGCTCGGCATAGGTCATCAACTGAGACAAATACATATCACTAATTAGCATGGTGGACCGGCATTCTTCACTTACCAAGTCGCAGACCCCCATCATGAACTTATTCATCCTAGATCTAGGATCAGCCACCAAATGAGAAGCAAACTTTGAAAGTTGATTAAACTTGAGAGAATACTCCCTCACACTCATAGAACCTTGTTTCAAGTTCATGAACTCTACTAACTTAGCTTCCTTAAGCTTAATAGGGAAGAACCAGTTAAGGAAAGCCAATTTGAACTCCTCCCAATGCACCACATTACCAATTTCATTCTTACCCTTCCATTGATCATATTATATTTGGGCTACCTCTTTAAGTAGGTACACTGCCAACTCTGTCTTTTCATTTGGCCCAACACCTATGAATTCAAGATTTTGTAGACCTCATCAATGAACTCTTGTGGATCTTCATCCACCTTTGACCCGTAGAACACCAGAGGATTCATCTTTATGAAGTCTCTTACCCTAGATCTTGGGGTAGTAGCATGAGGGGCTTAGGCCCTTTGGTTGACTTGGTTGGCCACAACTTGGACAACCATAGTGAGAGCATCCCGGAAGTCACCACTGGTAGGTTGCTCCTCGGGAGTTTGGGCCCTTCTTCCTTGAGTGTTTTTCATGAGCTAGAATAGAAAAGTACAATCATTAGGGGGAAAACTTACCACAACTGTATAGCATGACTTAGAATATGAAGAAAGGAAACATTTCCTAAAACGTCTGATAGCCTCCTACTCATAGTCGTGGCGCGCTTCACAACCATGAATAGGACTCAAATCGACGTGGTATGTTGGACTCCAAGGATCTATCAACCTAGTGCTTTAATACCAAGTTTGTCACGACCCAAGCCTAGGGCCTAGACATGACACGGCGAATAGGGAACCCGAAGAAACCCCAAACAAGCCACTTAACTTGTCATTATATATCATTGGTTGTGCAAACATATAAGAGACATAAAAGAGTAATAATAGGGCAACGGGGATAAGGGGAAAGCTTGCATAACATCACAATAAAAGGAAAGAATCAAAATCTCATATCATAGATACATAATATGTCCAACAAACACCTCTAATACTTTGATAAGAGCGGGGACAAGACAAACCAACTGGGCTCACCCTCATAGTCAAAATAGAAAATAAAGAAGAGTATCTCAATACGTAATAAGAGCAACATCGACTAAGGTCCTCGAAGTAGAGGACTAGCCAACTAACTTAAGTAGTACCAAACTAGCCATGTCGAGGAGGAGGATGATCAACTTGGGCACTAGTTCCTATATAGTGATATCATGTAGGTAAGAGTATGCATTAGTACATTTGAATGTACTAAGTATATAGGATGTAACGTAACAAGAGATAGGCACTTTGATCAAAATACATAACAATAGGCAATATGCATAATATAACAATATGACATGTATGATCAATGCATAAGTAAAACATGCTTAAGTAACTCATGGTCATATAGGATATCATAAGTGTGGAAGAGACCAAGCTATATTTCCAAAGTACAAACCCCTTGGTAGGTTAGTGATGATAGCACACATCATCCTAGTATGTGAGATACAAACCCCTCATCAAGATTAGTGATGATAGCACCCATCACCCTAGTATGTGAAGTAGAAACCCCTTATCAAGGTTATTGATGATAGCACCTGTCACTATAGTATGTGAGGTATAAACCCCTTATCAAAGTTAGTGATGGTCGCACCCATCACCCTAGCATTTGAGATATTAACCCCTCAACTAGGATACCTGGTTCCAACATGGTCTAATATAATATTTTATATAGAATATATCGTATACGCAAGATCATTTCATCATCATATAGTCATTCATATCATATTTCATGCTTTGGGCAATCAATTCATCAAGAAACCACATCCAAATATTTCATCAAACACTTAGAGTGTGTGTAACGCTAGTACAAAACTATGAAATATAGAGATGAAATTATGCAAGAAAATCTATTGTAAAACTATCAATCAACACCTTGCAATACCCTAAAGTAATATACATCAAAACTCCTCCTCAAATCTTACAATAGATCCAAGATTTGTAGCTCAAAATATAGTTAAATATCCACAATTTCTCATAGCCTTAACATAGTGTGTAGTGAATTTCATAATAATCAAGACTCGTTTGTAAATCAATTTTAAATCATGCAACTTGAGTAAAATAAGGCTTGGATATCATGGGTGAGAGGAACCCATGAAGGAAACCTACATACCTTAGCTTTGAGATAAGCTTGGTGAAGATTAGAGATAGAAACTTGAAGCTTGAAGAAGAACCTTGAAGGAAAACTTAGTTCCAGATGAGGGTTTAAGACTTGAATTTGGGGAGTGAAAATATGGCTAAATGTTTGAGTGAGTGTTGGAAAATGTTTAGGATGATATAAGGGTGAAATATGGCTAAGTATAGGTAAAAACACATTTGGGAACACTTAGGCCCAAGACTTAGAAGTCCTTGACCAAACTAAAAAAACTAGACACTTTCTAACACAGAGGCGCGTCATGTGGGGGTCGTGGATTCTTCTCTGGAATTCTCACCTTGAAAAATTATAATTGCTAATCTTTCACTCTTAAATCAGGTTTAGACCTTTTTTCCCCTAATTTTTACCCCCTAAACAAGAATATGAAGTCAGATTTTTGATATCGCACACAAATTTTGAGATATCTGAAATTTAAAATTCTGGGCATTCCGAGGCATATTTTCAGGCACTTTTTGGGGTCATTTCAGACAGGGATGGTCGATCCATTTGGTTAACTACAATGGGTTAGTCACTTCTCTAAGGTTTATTTGAGGTTTCGTTTTGTTCCCAAGTGTGGATGAGGGTAGGTGATATCCCTAAGTGTCTTTTCGGGCTAGGAGTTAACATTTGAATATTAGTGGAGTGTTTGGTGGGCCTATGCACCAGTTGTGTCTTTAGATCTCATGAATAGTATCTTAAAACCCTACCCTGACATGTTAGTGGGGGCCTCTAGTGGTGGGACATTGATTTAGTTAGAGCTTGTGAATCATTTGGGGGTAGCGTTGCAAGTCTTGGGAGATGAGAGGTTGTTTGCTAATTATGATAGTTGTGAGTTATGGGTAACAAGAAGGTGGTTAGAACACCTTAAGGATTATGATAAGAGCGTTCATTATTTTCCCCATGGAGGCTAGTGTTGTGGGAGGATGCTCTATGTAGGGTGCCTATGGGTAACCTAGCATTGTAGTAATGGTGGTAAAGAGGTGACACTAGTAGAGTCCATTGGTTGGCTAAATAGGGAGTTAGGATGAAGGGAGTTAAGAATGGTAGTATAGTGTTCTTTATGGTTACAAATTTTCTTGGGTTAAGAGGACTAGATTAGGTAAGGTCTTAATTTCCGCCTTATTAGAGTTGAAAGTTTTGGGTGAAAGAATGATCGTGTGGAGGTTGTCTCCCAAAGAAAAGATGGCAATTATGGTACCAAGTGGGCTTGGTGTATTTAAGATTAACAATTGAGTTGAGAATTATGTGTCCTTATAGAGTGTAGAGGGAGGTTGGTAAGGTTGCATAAGTCTTGGGATTTGCCTATAGATGTAGATATGGTTCGTCCAGTTCTTCATGCTTCTAGGTGGATGGGATGTGTTGGTGACTCTAGGTGCTATAGAACTCCTTGAAGTTATGGGTGATGTGGAGGACAAGTTAGCTTAGAGGAAGGTCCCAGTGGAGATGTTGGATGGATGAGGGAAGAAGTTGATTAATGAGGATGTGGTATTCATTAAGGCCCTCTTGAAGGGATCATCAAGTCAAAGGTGTCTCTATGGAAGCCGAAGCGGTCTTATGGGAGTGATATTCGTACCTCATTTACTCCAATAAAGCCTAAGATAGAAACTAAGTCCTTCATGTGATTCCAAGTCTTTTGTTTCACCCCCTATGCATTCATATTCATTCATACTTAAGTTGGCAAATTTATGATGATTTTACACTTATGTTGAGATCTAAAGTGGTGTTTTAAATGTAATGTTGCATTCTTGTTGGGGTTGATTTGTTTATGATCACTCTTATCTTGTACGTCTTGTTTACATTCAGGAAGGAATGTTCCTAAGGGGGAGATATTGAAACAACCCCAAAAAGTTCCTGAAAATGTGCCCCGAAAGTGCCCAGAATCGTAATTCTCATATATCTAAAAATACGTACATTATTTCAAAAATTCAACTTCATATTCTTGTTGAGGGGAAAAATTGAGTAAGAAATGGATCTAACCCGAATTTTAGAATAACCATAGCAAAATCTGAATTTTCAAAGTGAGCTGAAAAAATAGTGTAAGTATGTGTTCCTTCCGTAACACGCACTAGTGTTAAAATCATCCTAATTTTTTACTTCGGTCCAAGACTTTTAAGTCTTGGGCCTAAGGATTTCCATACGTGGAAATACCTATATTTATCCTTATTTCACCTTCATATCATCCTTAACATTCTGAATATCCTCTCAAACACTTAGACTCATATTCCACTCTAAATTCAAGTCCCAAAACTCAAGACCAATCTTAAGGATTTCATTCAAGCTTCAAGTCTCTATCTCCAATCTTTTTCAAGGGTTCTCCAAAGTCAAAGTATGTGGGTTCCAACCATTGGTTCCTTCCACCCATGCTTCCCTGATCTCTTTCTTACTCAATTTGCTTGATTTAAAGTTGATTTTATAAATGGATTTACTAGTACGAACATGTCTATGAATTATGCTAAAGCTATGTAAAAGTAGTGATTGTTTTGCTATGTTTTGAGCTATAAATCTTAGTTCTATTATAAGATTTGATGAGGGGTTTTAATATATATTTCTTGAGGGTTTTATAAGGTGTTGATTGATGGTTTTAGAATGGATTTTCTTACATTATTTTATCTCTATATTTCATGATTTTATACTAGCATTATACACCCCCAAGTATTTGATAATAAGAGATAATTTTTGATTGGTAGCGTGTTCAATCAAACGGGTGATTTTCTCTCCAACTTCGGTTCCCATGATTTCTTGAGGAATTGAAGGTCTAAAGAATCAAATATGATATGAATGACTATATGATGATGAAATGAGCTTATGTATATGATATATTCTATATGAAGTATTGAATTAGACCATGCCCGATCCTGGAGGGAGGGCCTAAGAGTTCGGATAACTTTGCCAGGGGAGGGGGGTTAGTACCTTCATAGCAAATCACAGGGCTAGTAACTTGATAACCTAGATAGGGTTTGTACTCATAAACCTAGTGAAGGGTTTGTATCTCACCACTAGGGTGATGGGGTGGCATCATCATCAACCTAGATGGAGGTTTGTACTCATCAACCTATTGAGGATTTTGTACCTCACCACTAAGGTGATTGAGTGGCATCATCATCAACCAAGATGGGGGTTTGTACTCATCAACCTAGTGAAGGGTTTGTACCTCACAACCAGGGTGATGGGGTGGTGTACTTTGGAAATTTTGCTTGGTCTCTTCTACGCATATGATATCTCATATAAGCATGAGTTACTCAAGCATGTTTTACTTAAGCATTGAACATATATTCCATATCATTATATGATGTCTATTGCCTATTGTTATACATCTTGATAATGATGCATATCTCTTGTTGCATTGCATCCTACATCCTTAGTATATTCAAACGTACTAATGCATAGTCTTGCCTACATGATATCACCATGTAGGGATCAGAGCCCAAGTTGATCATCCTCCTCCTCCACCTGGCTAGTTCGGTACTATTCAAGCCAGTTAGTGAGTCCTCCACTTCGGGGACCTTAGTATATGTTTCTCTTATTATATATTGAGACATTGTTCTTTATTTTCTATTTTGACTATGAGCGTGAGCCTGGTTGCTTTGTCTTAGCCCCCGCTCTTATCTATGTAGTAGAGGTGTTGTTGGACATGCTATGTATCTGTGGTATGAGCCTTAACTCTTTTGTGTCTTGATTATGATATTTTTCAAGCTTTCCCCTTAGTCCCATTGCCCCTATTTCTACTCTTTTGTGTCATTTAAATGTTTGTGCGACCAATGATGTGTATTGATAAGTTAAGAGGCTTGTTTGGGGACCCTTCGGGCTCCCCATTCGACGTATCACGTCTAGGCCCTATTTTAAATCTTGACATTTTCCTACAAAATTTTTCTTCATCAAAAAGAATATGAAGCCAGATTTGCAAAATAATACATATATTCTAAAATATTTAAGAAATACATCATAGGGTCTTTTTGATCTATGTTGGGAGGTGCTACACAATGACAAATTATAGTGATGCACATATGTTTTATGATACACATTTGTTGATCACCTCAAACTAGAACCCATGAGGGCCTCACATGGACCATGTATTTGTCAGAATTATTTTTTCGATATTTATCTTTCATTTCTAGCTAAAATTACTTTTCTTCAACCTTATCTTTCTTGTTACACTTTTCTAGAACCATTCTCCTTCGGCATTTATCTTTTATTTCTAGCTAGACCTATTTTATTTGACTTTTCACCAGTGGTGAGACTTGATCAATATGTCATTTCACAAAACAAATCATATTCAAATAAGCATGAAAGTATGAAAAGAGTTCAAACAATTCCTGTAATCAATAATCGAGCAATCAATCTCATTGTCCTTTCAATAGTAGAATCATCAATCATGTATACTCATCAAAGAGTCAATATCTTCTCTAATATTCCTTAATAATTTTCACCACAATATCAAGAATATACAAACACATCCCTTGTATCACATTCATAAGACGTGAATAGTTGTTTTCACAATAGCATAAAATAATACCAACACAATTCTCAATAATCAAAATCATGTAATTGATCCATATTCTAAATTCAAAGATTAATATGATAAACAAGTACATACTGAACAAGGAGTCAAATTGCAATTATTATCACATAGCCATTTTATTAGCCCAGTGCATCTATTTAAGTAATTTCATGAAAAAAATTCATCCACTCTCGAATCTTCATTACTCCCTTAACACACAAATTGAAAATACAATATTCAGTACACGTAACTATGGGTTAGAAATCTATTTGCCTTAGCTATAAATTGTGATCACTCTAATGTCGGAGCATCCCCCTTCCGATTATACTTCAAAGCATCATAATCTTGCAAAATAATGATTCACAATCAAATTTCAAAGCTAAAGGCATTTTCCAATACTAGAAAATGAGGTTGAAATCTAAATTTTTTTACATAAAAATATTTCTTAAGGTTTTAGAAAGATAATAGA
>JAABOM020062538.1:0-30000 GCA_011800125.2 Solanum clarkiae | reverse complement strand
TTCGATTAACTTTTTTTAAGTCAAAACCAATTCAAATATATTATGATCAACTTTTTTTCTTTAATATAAAATCGAGTTGTACTCAAGTTTTTCTCTTAAATATCAAATAAATCATATTCAAGTTTTTTTTCTTTAATATCAAATCAAATCATACACTTTTTTTTGTTTTGGTATGACCCAATTTATCAATTTATTGCAGTTAACCAGTATCTATTTAAATTAACGCAGCTAAGTGATAAAATCATTTATCACCTCTCGACGTCAATTAATAATTTATGTGTATGACAACAAGACAACAACTTTAAGAGCTTAGCTTTGTTTTTGTGTGTGCTCCTACCCACGCTGTTGAAAGATCAATAAAACTTTAAAATGTGTAATTGTTTACTAGGGATTGTTCATAATCTACTTGTTCTTGGGCAATATATCAAATATTTCAAGGCTCTGCTTTCACTTAGTGGAGCAGTTAATGTTATTCTCTGTATTCAAAACAAATCAGAAATAGTAAAGAAAGAAACAAAACTATATAAAACTATTTGAATTTACAGAATTGACGGTGTATCTTTTAAAAATTTAATTTTTTCATTATATTTGAGGTTATGAATTATCTCCTCGCATGATAAAATCGATAAATGGTTACAAAATTAATGGTATCTCAAATTTTTGTAATTTTTACAAACTCAAAAATCAGTAACAAAGATTCACAAGCAGACTCTAACTTTTTATGTAAGAAAATGTATGTAGAAGAGGAGAAAATTCAATATTTGAAAAATATAAGAAGTTTCTCTATTTATAGCGAACATTGAGTGTGAAATTACTTGTTCAGAACAGTCTCATATATTTAGAACAGGCTTGACATCTTTTGAAAATGTGGGGAACAATTTACACACTAAATTTGAAAGTCAGTTAGGCTAACTCTGCAAATTACTTAATTAATAAATAATTCATAAATTAATAAATAATTTATGAATTAAGTAATTAATAGATAATTAAATTTAATTCATAATTAATATCAAAAGAGAAAAATCTTGAGATGGAAGTCGAAGCTATGCCAAGTGAGCAATGATGATGGCGGAGCGAGGGGGTCGCCTCTACTTGACTCTATAAGAGCTAGATAAAGTCGTGGTTCAACCTCCACGATGAGGCTGCCGAGGGGTGTGGGGGGCGGGAGCCCCCCACCCGAAGGTCGGTGTTCGGGGCGGAGCCCCGACCCAAATATTAGGTGCTATTGTTTATTCTCCATGTATATATGTATTTTGTATAATTGTAAATATTCGAATATCATTAATATATATAACCCTATCGTCATAGAGTTTACCCATTTGAGCGTTACCACGAGATACTCTCTCTCTAAACAGAATTTTCTCTGCCTTTTCACTAGGAAGAACTTCTTGCTTATTCTTCTTCTATCTAAAGATCGCATATTTCCTGACAATAGGAAGAGATTGAAAATTGGAGGTTAAAAATAGTTTTATGGCTTAGCTGGGATCATGATTTAATACGAGTTTTGTGTCAGGTTGATTTATGGATGGGTTATATCAAATTTAATGTGGACCAATAATAAAGGCAATATGTCTAATATAATAGTAATTAAAAAGGAAAGAACAAAAAAGCAATATGTTTAATTAAAATTTTGTTATAATAGCATAAATTTTGTCATTAATAGAAGGGCAATTTTAATTTTGAAATAACTCGAAAAAGTGAAAGGAGAGCATTAGTAAGCTAATTCTAATAAGAGCAATATTTGACACAATAGATGGAAGGATTGAAAAAATTAATCCAGTAGTAATAAAAAAAAAAGATGCATTTTAAAGCCATTTTTAGTACGTTAACAACATTTTAACCCTTGAGTGAATATTGTGCAATTATAAGAAGTGTTTTTGTTCTTCAAAATCTTGAATAGTAAAATGTTATTTTAAATAAATATTTATCATCAAACTAATTCATTACTTCTTCAATTTATAGATTATTCTTTCCAACTGAACAATATATATAAATATATATCAATTCATGTCCAAACGCTTAATTAGGAATTGATCCTTACACTGACTTATTTCTATTGAATCTCGAAGGAAACTATTAAGACAACGATATTGAAGGTCTATATGCACTGCAACAAGTGTGAGCTTGACCTAAAGAGGAGGTTACTCAAGCACAAAGGTATGCATACTGGTTATAAGCACTCGTGCTTATACACGCCCGACAGATGTTATTTTTTCTTATCTCAATTTATGGATGTCGATAGATTTTTTATATATATTTTTTAACTTTTTAAATTTTTAATCACTAAACATGTAATCTCTACATTTTACGTTACTCTATTTACCATGGTTTATGCGACATTGATAAAATTTCAAGAACCAAAATATTAAATTTACAATTATATTGACCTATAGTACTTTTTACATCATTTTAAGTAATATATATATATGATGTTTTTGATTTATTTATACTATATATTTTTTCTAAAAGTATCTTTTTTTGACACAAATATACTCGTTGAAAAATATTAAAATAATTATTTAATTTTATGTTTATTTTATCCTAATTCTAGCATTTACATGACTTAAAATAATTGATTAGGATGATATATTAAAATCACAGTTGAATCAGTTGGAAAAATAATTTATTGGAGTTAATATTGTAAAATCATAGTTGACATGTCTTAATAAGATTAAATTAGAAAGTCAGCAAAATATTTTACGAATCCCTATAATAAAGAAGAAGAAGCAGACAAGTTTACAGAAAGCTATCTGCCTATTCACATTTCTTATATAGTAATATAGGGTATTCCAACAAGATTTATTTTCGAGAGATACTTTATTTCAATAATTTCTATTTTTATATGCATTTATTGTAGGTATTCATAATGTTAAAACAGACTTCAAAGCTCAAACAATAACAGTTGAGACAATCCTAGAGTCAGAAAAAGTTGTGACATATGTGACCAAAAAATTTGGCAAGCATGCAGAAATCGTAAAAAGGAAAGAGGAGGAAAAGAAGGAAGCAAAGAAAGAAGACGTAACAATTGAAATGAAAAACACAGAAAAAATTATTGAATTCAAGGAAGTGAAGAAAGTAGAGGCGAAAAATAAGGAGGGTGAAATTCCGTACTTTGTTCACTATGTATATGCCCCTCTGTGGTTCAGTGATGAGAACCCTAATGCTTGTTATGTCATGTAGAAACATAATGACATGAACTTCTTGCACATAGCAACTTAATTCTTAACTTAATATTTATAATAATATGTAAATATAATGTATATTTTCTTTCATTTTCTATATAAATTACACGGTTTACTTCACAAGTCATGTTTTCGGTATTGTGGTTAACCATTCACAGCGTCATTAAAAAAAACTTATACCAGTTTTCAAAATAATTCTTTTGTGTGTGTTTGATCGGTTATATTATTATCTAAATTAAAACTAAAATTTTTGTCAGTTTGATTAGATAATGAAACAAACTACTCTCCTCATTTTGAAAATAATGACCTAATTTGAATTGATATGGAGTATAAGAAAACAAAGAAGATCTTCCAATTTAGTAGTCTAAAAATTAAAGTTATGTCAAACATATGAAAATACCTTTTGATCTTGTTATGTGACAATAAAATTTCGCGTCGTGAAAATAATACTAATAATCAAGGAACGAAAAATATTGCAACAATCTCGTTGTATTTTATCTCAAGGAGTGAGTTCTACAATCTCAATGAATCCTCTGATTCGCCTTTTGAAATATAAATTCAAGGGCTCTTGAGCTTGATCTTGAAATTTGAATTGTTCTTGATCTTGAGATTTGAATTTGTTCTTGAGCTTGATCTTGAAACTTGAATTTGCTCTTGATCTTGATCTTGAGTTCAAGAGCTTTTAAGCTTGTTCTTGAACTTGAATGTTTGAATTCTTGAATTTGTAGAGAAATTTGCAGTGTTTGATGCACGAGCTTTCTCTAGTTTTTTTTTTTAGAATTCTTGATGTTCATCCTGAATTATGAGTGTAAAATCCTATGAAATTACTAAAATGCCCCTAGAAAGTAATCGTGCGCATAACACGTCTTCCCAAGCTTCGATGGGAAATCCGAGATCAGATTTGCGATCAACGTAAAATATTGAATGGGAAAAAATGGCCTCGACCCGATTTTAGAGCAACCGGGTCGAAAAATAATTTTTCATATTTTTCCCCGAGACAATGTTGTTGTGCGCCAGGGATGCGACACGCCCTGGGCGAGGATCAACACTGATGACTTTTTTTAATTTTTCGACGGGGACTTGAAATTTCAGAAATTGGGAAAAATACGGGTTCATGCCCTCGGCACAACGCGAACGTGTTGTTAGGGAGTGAAAATCTTTCTTTTAATTTTTAGGAAGGATATATTCCCAATCTATTTTTAAGTCCAATAACATTATTAAGGGTCATTTTATATTGATTAAGGGTTTTCATAACCATTTTTCTTAGTTTCTACATGAAAGCTCTTGAGAGAGGAGACAAGAAAGAGTTGAGGATTTCTGAGTTCGGATCCAATTCCTTGAAGAAGCATAGTAACTCTTCACTCCAGATATGTGAAGGCTACCTAGAATATGCGACTGTTCTCCCATGTGTCCCATTGAGTGAATTAGATTGATAGTTGAAGGTGATGGGTCTTGTCTGTAAAATTCTTGAATGTTATCTTGAAAATTATCATTAATTTCTTTGTATTTTCTTAAATCAATGATATCATAACTTGAATTAACTATTTAAGTGAATTATTATATGATTATATATATATATCCTACATGATTTCCTTACTAAAGACTTCAAGAATGAACTTAAGGGTAATGTCTAGAGCCTTGACTGTTTGGATGTGTTGTTTGCTATGGTTCGGGTCCTGAGCTTCATGTGTTGATGAATGAAATGGATGAGATTAGTGTCCTTAGAGTCTAAAAGAGATTGAAATTAATCTTAAAAGAATGATCCTACTCCTTGAGTTGACAGATGATGAGATGAGTTGAGGTTTCTTGTCCGAAGAGGCTAGGTGATGGAAATTCTTGATTGATTAATAGTTTATGAGCAAGTCGAGCTATGGGAGGAGTATTGAGTACCGAAATGTGTAAGAGTGAGTCCCACTCATACCCTTTAACTACGTGGCCAACATAGGAGAGGATTGGAATGTGAGAGCGGATGTTTCCTCAGTCCCAAAAGAGGACTTGATAGACTTATGGATCCACCAATAGTCTCGCTCTTTACCCCGACAAGGTACTGGACGGATGTGATAATGACATCTCTTTATTGTATCACCACCAGCTCATAGGTGGTAGTTTTCGGTTAGAGAAACTCCCAGATAATTTCCATGTCGATAGTACTTGATGTCGATGTAATAGTATGAGTCTTGATTGATAGTGATGTTATAGTGTCCTATTCCTTATTCTGTTGAGATTGAGTAACTGGTGAGTTGATGTTATTTCATATTGTCTTGCCAATATTAACTTTAGCTCGTTTTACATACAGTACATTCTATGTGCTAACTCCATTTGGCGTTGCACCATTTCATGATGCAGATTCAGTAGATAGAGAACTTTAACAGGTGAATCGTTGAGGTTTAGAGCTTCCCAATTTTCAGAGAGTGGTAAGTCCTCCCCTGCATTCAGAGGATGTTTGTTTCTTTCAGATGTTTTATGTCAGTATTATTCCTTTTGAGTTGTGGCAGCCATAGCCTATTATGGTACCTTCTTAGATAGTAGCTTTAAAGGCTTCACAGACACTGATAGATGATGGTTGATGTTGGGATTCTTTTCCCCTTTCTCTATTTTTATACTGAGTTCTTTTGTTAATCTCGTTTGATGTGATAGACATAACTGATTATCTTGTAGGCCATTGATAGTTAAGGTCATTGTCTAATGCCTTCCACTAATTGAATGACTGAACGCATATGATGAGACTAGGTGTTTTTCTTGGGACTAGCAATAGTATCTGAGTTCGAGTTACATCTAGGGTGCCCTCCCAGGGCATGACAAACTTGGTATCAGAGAACAACGTTTAAGTGTCCTGGGGAGTCTATGAAGCCGTGTCTAGTCGATTCTTGTTTATGGGTGTGTTGTGCACCCCACTTCAGAAGCAGGAGATTATAGGATATAAGTAAGTGTTCCCCTTCTTCTATGATCTGAGTTCATGCGATAGAGTTTAACTCTATGAAAAATCTCATTCTAATTCATGCGTTACCCGTTTGTAGAATTTGCTACCAAAATGAACACCTGCTCAGAGAGATACCTCAGCTCCAACTGCTAAGAATGCACAACCTGAGGTCCCAGTTCAGATAGAGATAAGGAGGCAAGGTCGGCCTGCCAGGACTACTGAAGTCCCATAAGCACCCCTGCACAGCCCCAGCCAGCTTCCACCTCTGAGGCAGATTTTAGGGGAGCCATCACCATGCTGACACATCTAGTGGCCTCTTAGGGTAATATCTGAGGTCCTCAAACTCCTAGCTCTAGCTCACAGGAGTCCATGGCTACAACCAGGCTAAGAGACTTCTTACGGATGAACCCTCCAGTGTATACAGGGTCAAAGGTTGAGGAGGACCCGTAGAACTTTATAGATGAGATGTATAAGGTCTTGAAAGCTATGCACGCTAGTGAGATTGAAGGGGTTGAGCTTGCCTCCTACCAGCTGAAGGATGTGGCGAATGTCTGATACAACCAATGGGAAGATTGTAGAGGTGAAGATGTTGATCCTGCGGAGTGGGAGGAGTTTGAAGCCACTTTCCTTGACTATTTCTTTCCCCAAGAGTTAAGGGAGTCGAAGGTTGATGAGTTTGTGAACTTGAAGCAAGGAGGGATGACCGTTAAGGTGTATAGTCTTAAGTTTATTAAGCTGTCCAGATATGCTTTGGAGATGGTCTAAGACATGAGGGCAAGGATGAGGAAGATTGTGTCCAGCATTGGCAGGCATGTGCAGATGGAGTGCAAAGCAGCTTTTTTGATCCCCAACATGGACATCCCAGGATTATGGTGTATGCCCAACAAATAGAGGAGGATAGGAAAAGAGATAGAGAAGAGCAGATGAATAGGAAAGCTAAATTAGCAGGGCATGAGCCTAGCCAGCAAAGAAAGACTAAGGGTGACAAGTCCTACTTTTAGAAGAGATCTTCTCTGCATGCACCCTCTATAGCGAGTGCGACCGTCCAACCAAACAGGTATGATCAGAAGTCTTATGGTTACCAGAAATACAGGGCTCAGGATGCTCAATCTCAAGTTAGTATCACCCAAGGTACGTAGGGGAAGCCACTTTGTGATAAGTATGGTAAACTCCAACTGGGTGAGTGCCATATTGGTAAGCATGTTTGTTATTCATGTGGATAGACTGGTCACTTCCAGTATGAATGTCTGAAGAGGAGGTAAGGTGAAGGGAGCAATAGAGCACAGTCCTCTGCAGCACCCCCAGCTGGCAGTCATCAGAGGGGTACTACTACAGGTGCAGGAGGCAGGACGAACTGCCTTTATGCTATGGGTAATTATCAATATCAGGAGGCAGCACCAGATGTTGTTATGAATATGCTTCGAGCCTTTACTTTTGATTGTTATGCATTGCTTGACCCGGGTACCACATTATCTTTTGTGACTCCCTATGTGGCTGGTAAGTTTAGGATTCTCCCAAAGTCTTTGCTTGAACCTTTTGCTGTTTCGACTCCAACTGGTGAGTCTATCTTAACTGAGAGGGTTTACAGTGATTGTGTAGTATCCATCTATCATAGAGACACCTTGACTGACTTGATAGAATTGGAGATAGTTGAATTTGATGTGATACTTGGCATGGATTGGCTTCACGCCTGTTATGCCTCTATTGACTGTAGAACTTGGATTGTTAAGTTTCAATTTCCTAATGAACCTATAATAGAGTGGAAGGGCAGTTCTATCACACCCAAGGGCAAGTTTATCTCCTATCTTCGGTCTAGAAAGTTGATCTCCAAAGGTTGTGTCTACCACCTTGTGCGAGTTAAGTTTGATAATGTTGAGTCCCTTACTCTAGATTCAGTCCCGATTGTGAGTGAGTTCCCCGAAGTGTTTTCTGAGGATCTGCCTGGAGTCCCTCCAGATAGGGAGATTGACTTTAGGATTGATGTGCTCCCCGATACCCAACCCATTTCAATTCCACCATATAGAATGGCTCCCGTTGAATTGAAAGAATTGAAAGAGCAATTGAAAGACTTGTCAGAGAAAGGTTTTATAAGGCCTAGTGTCTCTCCTTGGGGTTCTCCTATCCTATTCGTGCGTAAGAAAGATGGGTCTCTCAGAATATACATAGACTACCGGCAATTGAACAAGATCACGATAAAGAATAAATATCCTCTCCCCAAGATAGATGATCTATTTGACCAACTTTAGGGTGCTACTTGCTTCTCTAAGATAGGCCTTAGATTGGGTTACCATCAGTTGAAGGTGAGGGAAAGTGGTATTCCAAAGACAACCTTTAAGAAAAGATATGACCATTTTGAGTTCTTGGTCATGTCCTTTGGGTTAACTAATGCACCTGCAGCTTTCATGGATTGGATGAATGATGTGTTGTAAAAATACAACACATTTGGTGTCTGAAATAAGAGATTTTGTGAGTTCTTAAAGCGACTTTTTAGTGTTTTAATGTGTTTTTGTATTAATCTTGCAGAAAAGTTAGGTTGGCATGATTTTGAAGAAAAAATGCAGATTTTAGTGAAGCATAGGCCTTACCAGCCCACCTAAGAGTCGTAGCTTAAGCTACGAGTCGTAGGGTGGTGTCGTAGCAAGAATCAGAGACCAAAATTCAGAAATCTACAAAGTGGAGGTCACCCCTACAAGGCCATCGTACGAGTCATAAATCACACTACGGCTCATATAGGTGGACTTGTAGCAAGAATCAGAGAGCCAAGATGTTGGACCAAAAAAACTGAAGACCAAGACTATGATATCAACATACGAGTAGTAGCTCACATAACGACTCGTACCTATGGGTCGTACCAGTTTAGTCCAAGATGCCAAGAACCTGATACGAGACCCCGACTACAACTTGTAGGTCATCCTACTAGTCGAACCTACATAAATTATCTGTTGCCAGCTATCTCTTCTGTGTAAATTGAAGGGTTGTTTTTTAAATACTATATATAGTTTAAGTTAGGTTTTTAGAAGTGAGTTTGACCAGTAGACTATTGAGAATCACATTTTGAATATTTTCTTAGTTTTTTAGAGTAGTTTATTGTTCTCTCTTGGAAAACCTATTTTGGGGATTGCAAATATTGCCTTGTACTCATTGTTGATCAATCAAGCTTTTGAGTTTGCAACTTGTAGTGCCTATTTTCTTCGTTGTTATTGGTAAAACTCTCAACTATGTCTATTATGTGCATTATTGTGTGTTTTTCCTTAGCAATGAGTAGCTAAGCACCCACAACTTGTGGTTGTGGGAACCATGGGTAGTTGACATTGAGATGACCTAGGTTTCTTGCATTTCTATGATTGTGGTTTCACATTTATTTTCTATTTCCCTTCATTATTATTGTTGTTTAGTGGTGGCCAACACCAAACCCCGCCTACTATCACAATCCTGACCAAGGTAGTGAGGAACAGGAAAAGGGAAGTAGATGACATAATTCGATTGATGTGTTCTCGCCTAATCAACCGAGCTTAACTAAGGGGAGGTTGACTGGGACAATAGGTAATGGTTAGTTGGCACGCCATGGTTACCGACCAAGCACCATGGTGAAATTTGACCTTGAACTTCACACGAGTATTAGAAGAACCTAAGTTACCATTCCGCATGCAAATCACCAATTGTAGTTATGGTATCTAGGGTAATCAATTTGACGAATCATGAGAACACAATTCCCAAGTTGTCCCCAAAATTATGTGTTTTCACGCGTTATAGTTAGTGGTAGTTTTATTTTGTTTTTGAAATACAACCCTCCCCCCCATTTAGAGAGTGTAATCATAAATATTAGAAATGATTCGTGGTTAAATTTTGTAAGCGAGCACTGTATTCCCTATGGATTCAATCCTAACCTTGATTAGGTTAATTGCTAACAACAATCCCTTTCTTATTAGAGCATGAACATAACCAGAAATTATGGTGCCGTTAACGGGGAATACGACTAGGTTTTGATTTGATTTCACTAT
Organism: Solanum clarkiae; assembly: GCA_011800125.2. Classification (NCBI taxonomy): domain Eukaryota; kingdom Viridiplantae; phylum Streptophyta; class Magnoliopsida; order Solanales; family Solanaceae; genus Solanum; species Solanum clarkiae. The sequence goes on along the minus strand of JAABOM020062538.1, from coordinate 19,897 downwards.
TAGTTAGTTCTAGTGTTGATTTCTAGAGTCTCTTGTACTTTACTTTTGTTTTTATTGTTGTTGTTTGATTTTATTTGCAGGGTATAATAGGTTGTATGCCCAACACAAGGAGCAAAGCAATCCCGTAGCTCCACTCAATTTGGAGATCCATCAAAACCAAAAAGAATGGCTTAAGTGAATGAAGATATCAAGGTTGAGGAGGATATGCATGTGAACAAGGATATGGGAAGAGAGGAGAATCCACCATAAAGGGGTAACAGGCCACGACTCAGGGAGTTCAATGAAAATGCTTATGGATAGAACCAATACCGACTGAACCCTATGGCTATGGATGTTCAGGTGCTATAGTATTGCCCCCTTTTATCGGCAGATACTAAGTTCATGATATCAAGTGGATTGCTCCAAATTCTCCAAAACTGTGAATTATTCATAGGCTACCTTCGGAGGATCCCCGCCGTCATCTTCAAAATGTGGTGTTTGTTTGCAAGAGTGTCAGAGGGACATAAAAACTTTCTCTTGATACTGTTGGTATAAGAGTGTTTCCACTATCATTGACTGGCAATGTAGCTGTATGTTTATCTGAGCTTCCTCCTGGTACTATCACAAGTTGGGCTGAACTTCAGAGAGTATTCCCTGAAAGATATTTCCCAAGATCTAAGAAGTTGAAGCTCAAGGACCAAATCACAACTTTGAGCAATTGCTGGATGATTCTACTAGCACAACATGAGAGAGGTTTACTAAATGCTTGAGGATTGTCCCTGATCACAAGATTGTCGATGATGCCTTGGTTGAAATTTTCTATTGGGAACTTGATGAGAATAATCAAGCTTGCACCGATACGATTATCGGAGGCATGTTCCTAGAGAAACCTTTTGCATTAATAGCCACAAGAATAGAGTAAGTGGTCAAAACAAATCAAGCATAGGGACAACGAGAGAGAGTGTGATGAAACGTTCTTGTGCAGTTAACACCAATAATGAGCAAGCAAAGGTAAATAAAGAGATCATGGAGCAACTTGTTCAGCTTCTCACAAGTATGGACTTAGTTTTAAGGCAGTCACTCACCAACCTCTGAAGATTCCTACCTATGATAATCCATTCTTTGATAAGGATGCATGTTTTGTAAGCAACCAAGTGGCGAGTTTCCGGAACAACCCCCAAGGGTCCAATTTGGATTATTACAGCAAGGTTCTGGGAATCAAGGTCGAAACTTCACCCATGATGGGATGTATAGAGATAGCCGAGGTAGATATTATAAGAGAGAGAGTGCGAGTTGCAGAATGGGGAAGAAGAGAGGGCTACAGGAACGATCTTTATGTGCCACCACACAACTATGATGCCGGGTCAAATAACTCAATGATTGAAGAAATGTTCGAAAAATTGTTGAAGCAAGTCGATCATCAAGATGACACTTTAAAGGGAATAAAAGTGGATATTTCAAGTATTAACCAAAAACTCGAGTCCCACTCTGTGGCAATCAAGCAACTAGAGCAACAATTCGGACAAGTTTTTTCACAATTGAATCAGCGCCAAAAAGGCACCCTACCAAGCAATATAGTTCAAAACCCAAAGAATGAAGGGCATTGCATAGCAGTAATGACTCAGTGGAAAAAGTGCCATGAACCCCCCTATGCGAAAGGTGAAAAATGGGAACCGCAAGAAGAGAATGAATGAGAGGACCCAGGCATGCAATACAGAGGAGAAACCCAAGAAGTATAAAACCTTCCAAGACTCCCTCCTCCTTTTCCTCAAAAGGCTTGGGAAGAGAAAGGAGGAAGGTAAGATTGAACAATTCTTGATAATGCTTAGGAAGTTGTCAGTCGATATTATCATAATGGAAGCCATTAAGAGGATACTGGGACATGCCAAATGGATGAAACACTTAGTCAACAAGAAGCTAAAGTGAGCCAAGACCTCTCCAAAAATATTCAATATTATAGTGTCATCACTAGAAAGTCATTAGTGTAAAAGCACGAAAACTCGAGTGCATTCACTATACCATGCACTGTGGGAGAACTAGCATTCGCTAAAGCACTATGTGATTTGGGGGATAGCATTAATTTAATGCCTCTTGCCTTATTTGGAAAGCTCAGTTTGAGGAGCCTTGTTCCTAAAAAGATATGGTTGTTGATGGCAGACAGAATAGTCAAGAAGTCCATGGGGATGTTGTATGATGTTTGGTAAAGTTAGATAGATTTATGTTTCCCGTAGATTTTGTTATACTTGACTGTGAGATTGATTTTGCAGTTCCGATCATTTTGGGAAGACCTTTCTTAGCCACAAGTCAAACATTAGAAGATATGGAGAAGAGTCTACTCACTTTCAGGTTTGGTGAAGAAGCAGTGGTATTTCAAATGGGCTAGCAGGATCGAAAGTGTTCTGAGTTTCAAGTCATCTCAATGATCTCAATGGATAAGGATGATGAAGCAGAAATCCCGGTAGAGTTGAGGCTTGGGGTTGATCCTTTGGCAGCTGTGTTGATGAACTTTGATGGTGATAACATTCCTGATTATGAGGATACAGTAAAGGCTCTTAGGGTCGCATTTGGGCCGAGTTGACAGACAAGGTTGGAGTTGGACATATGCAATCGGGAGACGCTACCAACAAAGCCCTCTGTAGAGGTTCCACCAGAGTTTGAGTTAAAGGCATTACCATTGCATCTGAAATATGTATACTAGGGGAGAATAGTACATTACCCGTCATCTTTATAGCAGATCTAAGTGAAGCCCAAACAGAAGCTCTAGTCTCAGTTCTCAAGCAATATAAGAGAGCTATTAGGTGGACAATTGCAGGCATCATTAGCATACCCCCTGGGATATGTACTCATAAGATTCAGTTAATCAAGGATGGCAAATCGAGTATTGAGCATCAAAGGCGGTTGAACCCCCTAATGTAAGAGGTTATGAAGAAAGAAATCATCAAGTGGTTGGATGCAGGAGTAATCTACCCAATTGATGACAGTGAATGGGTGAGTCCAGTGCAGTGTGTTCCAAAGAAGGGAGGTATCATAGTGGTGCCTAATGCAAAGAACGAATTGATCCTCATGAGACCAGTCACCGATGGAGAGTGTACATGAATTAAAGAAAATTAAATGCTTCTACCAAGAAGGATCATTTCCCTATACCCTTCATGGACTAGATGCTTGACAGACTGGGAAAAAAGGGATGGTATTGTTTCCTTGATGGGTATTCCGGTTACAACCAAATTGTTATTGCACCTGAGGATCAAGAGAAAACAGCATTCACATGCCCCTATGGTACCTTTGTATTTAAGAAAATGCCCTTTGGAATTTGTAATGCTCCAACCACATTTCAAAGATGCATGATGTCTATCTTCTCAGACATTGTTGAAAGTACTATTGAGGTGTTCATGGATGGCTTCAGTGTCGTTGGCCAATCTGTTGAGAAATGCCTTTTACATTTGCGTGATGTATTGCAGAGGTCTATCGAGAGTCACTTGGTGTTAAATTGGGAGAAATGCCATTTTATGGTTAAAGAAGGCATCATACTTAGTCAAAAAATTTTGGACAAGGGAATTGAGGTTGATAAATCAAAAATCGAGGTGATAGAGAAATTGCCACCGCCAATTTCAGTAAAAGGTATCATAAGTTTTCTAGGCCACGTTAGGTTTTACCGTTGTTTCACAAAGGATTTCTCCAAGATCTCGCAACCCTTATGTAAGTTGCTAGAAAAAGATGCAAAGTTTATGTTTGATGATGCACGGATGCACGCCTTCGAAGAATTGAAAAGAAGGCTAACCACAACACCCATTATTGTCTCTCCAGATTGGTTACAACCGTTTGAACTAAAGTGTGGTGCGAGTGGGGTTGCAGTCAGTGTGGTGTCAGGGCAACGAAGACAGAGAGTCCTATATCTGATCTATTGTGCCAACAAAAAAGTAAATGTGGCCCAGAAGAATTACACTATGACCAAACAAGAATTGATTGCATTGGCATCTACATTTTAAAAATTCCATTCATACTTGTTGGGAGCTAAAGTGATTGTGTATACAGACCATGCAGCGCTCAAATATCTGATGTCAAAGAATGATGCAAAGCCAAGATTGATTAGATGGATACTTCTTTTGTAGGAATTCAATTTTGACATGATTGATAGAAAAGGTTCGAAAAATCAGGTTGCCGATCACCTTTCTAGGTTAGAAGATGAGGCTATGATGAAGTTTGATGATGGGCTGGAAATAAATGACTCATTCCCCGATGAAAGAGTTCTGGCAGCGTCACATGATCTTATACCCTGGTTTGTAGATCATGTTAACTATTTGGTGAGTGATCTAGTGCCTCCTGATTTAAACACCTATCAATGTCGCAAGTTTATGCATGATGTAAAGAAATTCTTCTGGGATGAGCCATATTTGTTTTGCATTTGTGCGGATGGGATCATCCATAGATAAGTTCCGGAGGTAGAGATGATGAGCATTCTTGAAGCATGTCACTCTTCAATGGTAGGTGGTCATCATAGTGGAGCTTGAACTGCTTATAAAGTGTTGGAACATGGCTACTATTGTCCCTCTATACATCAAGATGCCCATGATTGTGTGAAGTCTTGTGACCGTTGTCAAAGGGAGGGTGGAGTTTCGCAAAGGCACGAACTTCCTCTAAACCCTATTTTGGTCATAGAACTATTCGATAATTGGGGAATTGACTTTATGGGACCTTTTCTCAGCTCTCATGGTAATAAATACATCTTGGTCGTAGTTGATTATGTCTCCAAGTGGGTAGAGGCCATAGCTTTACCAGACAATGAGGGTAAGAGAGTCACCGAGTTTCTCTAATAAAAACATTTTTTCCAGGTTTAGTACACCCTTAGCTATTATCAATGTGAAGGCTCTCATTTTTGCAACCGACTATTCAAAGATCTCCTTGAAAAATATGGTGTGAAGCACCGAGTGGCAACCCCGTACCATCCCCAAACTAATGGACAAGTGAAAGTATCGAATAGGTAAATAAAACAAATCTTATCCAAAATGGTAAATGTAAATCGCACCGATTGGTCAAGGAAGTTAGATGATGCTTTATGGGCCTATTAGATGGCTTTTAAGATTTCGATTGGAATGTCCCCTTATCAATTGGTGTTTGGGAAGGCCTGTCACCTGCTGGTCGAACTTGAGCACAAGGCACTATGGGCAATGAAGAAGCTGAATCTGGATTGGCATGAAGCTGCAACTTCTAGGTTGATGCAGTTGAATAAGCTTGATGAGTTTAGATTGTATGCATATGAGAGCTCCACCTTGTACAAGCAACAAATGAAAGTTCAGCATGATCGCAGAATTGAAGACTACCAATTTGCTTAGGGAGACATGGTATTGCTCTACAACTCCAGGTTGAGGTGGTTTCTTGGAAAATTCAGATCTAAGTGGATGGGGCCTTTCAGAGTAATGCATGTCTTTAGTCATGGAGCCATCGAGCTAGATAGTAGGGATGGAAAATTTTTCAAAGTCAATGGACAAAGGGTCAAATGGTATATGGGTGACATGGAAGAAATCAAAATAGTGGAAGATTGGGTCCTTGAAGAGGCATAAACACAAAAGCTTCCTATCATGCTGCAACAATAAATCAGGCGCTTCGTGGGAGGCAACCCAAGGTACGCCCCTTGCACCTTTTCTTTGTGATTTTACTTTGAGGAAAAACGTATCCTATTTTGGTGGGGTGTGGGAGTTATGGATTAAGGTGAAGTCTAAGTAGCCTCAAGTCCATAACTTCCCCTATTTTTGATCCCAAGGTTTTCTTGTCGTGTTTCATTTTCCTTGTGGATGTAATAGAAACCTACATGTATTGGTAGTGTAGATAATGGGTAAATTCATAGTAGTGTTATCTGTTAGCATATACATAATTTTTAGATTTATTTTTAATGTTTTGATGAAAAATTGGGTACCCTAAAAATTTTTGAGGTTGTGATTATTGATGCATTCATACATTTTTGAGTAGTTGGCAATGTTTATTCTGATATTGTGAAGGTAAAATGAGACTGAAAACATAACCTGTGAGTCTATACTTGATTGTGAATGCAATTGTCATGTGTGTTGTGAGCTTATTTTGTTGCATTCATGCATCTTGTATGGGCCTAGAACTTGCCTTGTTACTCTAAAATTAGTTTGGTGATGTGGTGGATGTGGAAAAGATCTGAGGCCTTTGTCTTTTGAGTGAACCAACTTTTAGCCTAAATGACTCACCAGGTGAGTGAGTGAATCCCTTGTTCCAAACTTTTGAGCTAATAATATACTCATTCTTTCTTGATACCTTGCTATCTTAACCTTGTTTGACGAAATACCTTGATATTGGCCCTGGTCTATCCTTGAACATGTGAACCTTGATTGAGACCAAAGGCCTAAGTTAAGGGTGGCTACAGTTGGTGGCCTTGGTTTGAGGCATAGATATTGTGCACTTCATCTCAGGCTAAAAGCCTAAGTTGAGGGTGGCCTTTATTGTGATAAAGTAATAATAATAAGGTGGTTAGTTGGAAATCAAGAAAGAAATGAAAAAAGCATGAACCAAGTGAAGACAGAGAAAAGAAAAGTGCCTTGAATTGGGAAAAAGTAGCAAAAATGAGTTTGAAATTGAGGTACAGCTGAAAAAGAGAAAGAAAGCACTCGATAAGAGTTTGAAGCAGGAGAATAAAGGTGGAGTGATTAAAAAGGGTTGGATTATGAAAGCAAAAAGTGTTGGTAAATATAGTTCAAGGATAACTTTGTCACTATTTGCCCAAAGTACCACACCAAAGCACCCTGAGCCTATGTTATAAGCCAATAAGTCCTAAAGTCATCCAACTCCATTTTATCACCAAGCTAGAAGATGAGTATAGAGGCAAGCTTAGGGTGTTAGTCAGTATGCGTTGAATTTCAATTGTAAGAGTGAGAAGGCTTCTTCAGTCCCTGAGTTCTAAATGCTTTTGAGTGAGTATGAGGGACTTCTTTCCAGTGAGGGCATTTATACTACTTGAGTAGCATATGACTATACTAGCGATTGTGGATGGTTGATGCTCCTTAGCTTGTCATAGTTGGATTGCTTAGTATCTCATTATGTTCTTGTTTGCTCAATAACTTTGCAACCCCATTTAGAAAATAGAAGTTGGGTACCTAAATCAGAAGAGTTATATATATGATATTAGTGTAGCCGCTATGTATTTCTCTTTGTCTGCGTAGATTGAGTAGTCGCTTGAGAACAAGCAGCAATTTCAAGTTGAGGGTGTTGATGTGCTGTAAAAATACAACACATTTGGTGCTTGAAACAAGGATTTTGTGAGTTTTTAAGGAGACCTTTTAGTGTTTTGATATGTTTTTATGTTAATCTTGCAGAAAAGTTACGTTGGCATGATTTTGAAGAAAAGTTGCAGATTTTGTTGAAGCATAGGCCTTACTCGTAGCTCAAACTACGAGCCGTGGGGTAGTGTCTACCAAGAATCAGAGACCAAAATTCAGAAATTTACTAAGTGGAGGGCTCCCCTACAAGGCCATCATACGAGTCATAGGTCACGCTATTACTCATATAAGCGGACTTGTAGCAAGAATCAGAGAGCCAAGATGTTAGACCAAAAAAACTAAAAACCAAGACTACAAGACCAACATATAAGTTATAGCTAAGCAATAACTCGTACCTATGGGTCATACTAGTTTAGTCCAAGATGCCAAGAACCTGATACGAGATCCCGACTACGACTCGTAGGATGCCTACGAGTCATACTTGTGTAACTTATCAGTTGCTAGCTATCTTTTCTGTGTAAATTCTAGGGTTGTTTTGTAAATACTATATATAGTTTAAGTTAGGTTTTTCGAAGTGAGTTCGACCAGTAAATTATTGAGAATCACATTTGAATCTTTTATTAGTTTTTTAGAGTAGTTTATTGTTCTTTCTTGGAAAACTCATTTTGGGGATTGCAAATCTTGCCTTGTACTCATTGTTGATCAATCAAGCTTGTAGTTTTGCAACTTGTGGTGCCTATTTTCTTCATTGTTATTGGTAAAACTCTCAACTATGTCGATTATGTACATTCTTATGTGTTTTTCCCTAGCTATGAGTAGCTAAGCACCCACAACTTGGGGTTGTGGGAACTATGGCTAGTTGACATTGAGATCACCTAGGTTTCTTGCGTTTCTATGATTGGGTTTTTGCATGTATTATCTATTTCCTTTCATTATTATTGCTGTTTGGTGGTGGCTAACACCAAACCTCGCCTATTATCACGATCCCGACCAAGTAGTGACGAATAGGAAAAGGGAATAGATGATAGAATTTCATTAATGTGTTCTCATCTAATCAACCAAGCCTGACCAAGGAGAGGTTGACTAGGACAATAGGTAATGGTTAGTTGGCAGGTCATGGTTGCCGACCAAGCGCCATGGTGAAATTCGACCTTCACCTTGACAAGAGGGTTGCAACAACCTAAGTTACCATCCTATAAGCAAATTACCAATTGAAATTATGTTATCTAGGGTAATTAAGTCGACGAACCATGGGGAACACAATTTCTAATTTGTCCCCAAAATTGAGTGTTTTCTCGCGTTATAGTTAGTAGTAGTTTTATTTTGTTTTTGAAATACAACCCCCTCCCCCCCATTTAGAGATTGTAGTCATAAATACTAGAAATGATTAGTGGTGAAATATTGTAATCAAGTCCTGTATTCCCTGTGGATTTGATTCTAACCTAGGTTAAGTTAATTATTGACAACTATTGCTTTCTTATTGGAGAGTGCACATCATCAATAAAAAGAGAATTCAGATCGTATCTTAACATGTTCGTTGTTGTATTTATTGATGACATCATGGTGTATTTTAAGGATGAAGAGGAGCATGTTAATCATCTTAGAATGGTTTTGCAAACTCTCAAAGACCATGTATTGTATGCAAGGTTCTCAAAGTGTAAGTTTTGGCACAAGTCTGTGGCCTTCCTAGGTCATGTTATTTCGGGGATGGTATTCATGAAACGACCCCAAAAAGTGTCCAAAAATATGACTTGGAAGTGCCCAAAATCGTAATTTTTATATATCTAAAAATCTGTTCATTATTTTAAAAACCCAACTTCATATTCTTGTTCAGGGGGTCAAATTTAGGGGGAAAAGGGTCTAACCTCGATTTTTAAGCAACCATATCGAATTATGAATTTTTCAAGTTAGCACAAAACAGTGTTGTTTCTGCATTACCTGAGCAATGCGCACATGTGTTAAGATGGTCCAGTTTTATTTTTCGGTCCAAGACTTTTAAGTCTTAGGCCTAAGCCCCCCCTATGCATGAAAATACCTATACTTAGCCTTATTTCACCCTCATATCACATAAGACATTTCCCAATACTCACCAGAACACTTAGCCAAATATTTACTCCCAAATTCAAATCCCAAAATCCTCATCCAGATCTAAGTATTTCCACTCAAGCTTCAAGTCTCTATCTCCAATCTTCATCAAGTTCATCTCCAAAGCTAAGGTAAGTGGGTTTCTATCATGAGTTCCTTTCACCCATGATACCAAAGATCTCTTTACTCAAATATTGCATGATTTAAGGTTGATGGGTCTTTTCTATTATGAAAATCATTGTACACTATGTTAAAGCTATGTAAAGTTGTGACTGTTTCGCTATGTTTTGAGCTATAAATCTTGGATCTATTATAAGATTTGAGGAGGGGTTTTGATGTATATTGCTTGAGGATGTTGCAAGGTGTTAATTGGTGGTTTTACAATGGTGATGATACCATCCCATCACCCCTTTGGATGATTATAAACCCCTATCCGATTACCCGGCTCTTGTCCCCCGGGTCAGGCAAGGTCTAATGCAACACTTTATATAGGATTCATCATAGGGTCTAATGCAATACCTCATGTAAGAATAATCATATACAGAATATCATTTCATCATTATAACATCATTTATTTGATATCTCATGCTTTGGGCCTTCAATTTCTCAAGAAGCCATAACCGGACATTTTATCAAATACATTGGGGTGTGTAATGGGGGTAAAAGAGCATGCAATTTAGAGATGAAATCATGCAGGAAAATTAGTGGTAAAACCTTTCATCAACACCTTGTAACACCCCCAAGACATTCAGATTAGAACGCCTCATCAAATCCAACATTAGATACAAGATTTGGAGCTAAAAACATGCTAAAACAGCCATATTTTCATGAACTAAAATCACTGTGCAGTACATTTCTCAATATTCAAGATCCACATGTAAAATCTACTTTAAATCATGTAATATTAAGTAAAAGAGGTTTTAAGCACCATGGTGAAAGGACCCAATGGTTCAAAACCACATACCTTGGCTTTGGAGAGGTTCTAGGTGAAGGTTGACAACGAAGACTTGAGGCTTGAAGAGAATCCTTAAATCCAGATGATAGTTTTGAGCTCATATGACTCACACAACAATTTAGACTCAACATGACCTAGACAAATAACCTAGCATGCTAGACTTCGCAAAATTTTTAAAGATAAACAGATAGTTTGAAATAGGTAAGGTAAAGTAGATATGTTTAGAGCTTAGAAACAATTAGTCGTGACCAAAATCATGGATTCTCTAAGATGAATATCACAACTAAGGGGATGAAAACACATCCCCTTAAATCCAGATGAGGGTTTTGAGTCTTGCAATTCGGAATGAAAATATGGCTAAGTGTTTTTCGAGAGTATTGGGAAATGTTTAGAATGATATAAGGGTGAAATTTGACTAAATATGGATAAAAATACGTTTGGGAAACTTGGTCCCAACACTTAGAATATTTTAGACCGCACTTAAAAATCATTGCCAGGAAATTTCACATCTCTGCATCGCGGAGACGGTTTTACACTATGGCACGCCCAAGGCGTGTCGCGGAGGCATCACGGAAAGCTCTCTGGAAATCGATCCTTAAAAATTTATAATTGCTATTCTTTCGCTCTTAAATCGAGGTTAGACCCGTTTCCACCTAATTTTGACCCCCTGATCACAAATATGAAGTCAAAATTTCGAAATAACGAACAAATTTTTAGATATAAGGAAATCAAGATTTTTGGGTATTCCGAGGCACGTTTTTGGGCACTTTTTGGGGTTGTTTCAATATCTCCCCCTTCGAAACATTCATCCTCTATTGTAAAAGAGATGTACAAGACAAGAGTGATCATGAATAAATCAGCCCCAAAAAGAATGCAACATTGCATGTAAAACACCATTTTCAAATTCTCAATATAAGTGTAATATCATCATAAGTTTACCAACTTAAACATGAATGCATATGAATGTCGTAGGGGATAAAATGTAGGACTTGGAATCATATGTGGGACTAGGATTAGTACCTTAGGCTTGAGTGGAGTGAAATATATAAGGATACTGCTTTTGCATATCCGCTTCGGCCTCCCAAGTAGCATTTTCATCTTGTTGGTTCCTCCAAAGGACCTTAACGGATGCTACCTCTTTGTTCCTCAATATCTTTACTTGCCTATCCAAGATCTGAACTAGAACCTCCTCGTAAGTTAAGTTATCCTCAACAACACCCACATTATCAAGAGGCACAATGGCATTAGGATCATTAATGTATTTTCTCAACATAGAGACATGAAATACCGGATGGATCAAATTCATTTCACTAGGCAACTTCAACTCATAAGCTACCTTGTCAACCATCTTTATCACCTTATAAGGACCTAAATATCTTGGACTCAACTTCCCCTTCTTACCAAAATGGACTACACCTTTCATTGGGAAAATCTTAAAGTAAACCCAATCCTCCACTTGGAATTCTAGGTCTCTTCTTCTCATATCGACATGGGATTTTTGATGACATTGGGTTGTCCTCAACCTTTCCCTAATCATCTTGACCTTCTCAAGAGGATCCATGACCAGATTTGGCACCAAGAAATCCACCTCTCCAATCTCAAACCAACCCACCGGTGATCTACAACGTCTCCCATAAAGAGCCTCAAAAGAAGTCGTACCGATGCTAGAGTGATAGCTATTGCTGTAGGAAAACTCAATCAATGGAAAATGGTCATCCCAACTACCTTTAAGCTCTAAGACACAAGCCCTAAGCATATTTTCAAGAGTTTGAATTGTCCTTTCAGCTTGGCCATCCGTTTGAGGGTGGACGGTCGTACTAAGGTGAACTTTGGTACCAAGACCCCTTTAAAAAGATCTCCGAAAGTGTGAAGTAAATTATGCACCATGATCCGATATAATGGATAAGGGAACCCCATGCAATGTCACTAACTCATGGATGTACAACCTTGCATACTCTTCAGCCCCATATGTAGTCTTGACCAGTAGAAGGTGAGCCGATTTCATCATTTATCAACCACCACCCATATGGAATCATAACCCTTCCTAGTCTTGGGAAACCGAACCACAAAGTCCATGTTAATCACCTCCCATTTCCAAGTAGGAAGATCTATGTCTTGGGTAAGGCCACCCGACCTTTGATATTCGGCTTTGACTTGTTGACAACTATGGCAGCCGAAAAAAGATTTAGCTATATCACTCTTCATGCCTCCTCACCAATACACATCCCTCAAGTCTCTATACAATTTGGTGGAACTGGGGTGGATAGAATAAGAAGAGTTATGGGCCTCATCAAGAATTCTCTCCCTCAAATCATCAACAAATGCCACACATAACTTACCTTGGTATCTAAGGGACCTATCTCCCCTTTGGGAGAAAATCTCTATCTTGCCCTCTTTCACTAAGGACTTCAACTCAAGCAAGGAGGAGTCTAGATCTTGTTTAGCCATCACCTCATCCACCAAAGAAGATTTAGAACCATCCACAACAACAACACATCACCCACATCTTCCAACCTCATTCCCAATCTAGCCAATCTATGCACCTCCCTAGCCATCTCCCTACCACTGTCATCCACATGAGCTAGGCTACCCATGGATACCTGACTCAAAGCATCCGTCGCAACATTTTCCTTACCCAGATGGTAATGCACACTCTTGTCATAGTCCTTAAGAAGTTCTAACCACCTTCATTGCCTCAAGTTAAGATCTTTTTGAGTGAAGACATATTGAAGGCTCTTATGATCGGTGTAGACATCAATTTGCACCCCTTATAAATAATGATGCCAAATCTTAAATGCAAACACCACCACAACTAATTTAAGATCATGGGTAGGGTAGTTCCTTTAATGCACTTTGAGTTGCCTGGAAGCATAGGCTATGACCTTACCATTTTACATTAGTACACAACCAAAACCAACTTTAGACGCATCAGAATACACAAAAAACCCCTCAAGCCCATCTGGTAGAGACAATATAGGAGCGGACACAATTCTATCTTTCAATGTTTGGAATCTTTTCTCACATTCATTGGTCCACACAGGCTTCACCTTCTTTTGAGTCAATTTTGTCATGGGAGAAGCAATAGAGGATAACCTATTCACAAACCTTCTATAGTAACCCACAAGTCCCAAGAAACTCCTAATATCCGACGGGGTCAATGGTCTAGGCCAATGCCTAATAACCTCGGTTTTCTTAAGATCCACTTTAATGCCATCCTCCGACATCACAATGACACAAGAATGCAACTTCTCCCAAACAAAATTCACACTTGTCATATTCGTGTACAATCTCTCCTCCCTCAATCTTAGCAACACAACCCTCAAATGGCCCATATGTTCTTGCCTACTATGAGAATATATCAAAATATCATTGATGAAGACCACAACAAAGGAATCAAGGTAGGGCTTAAAGACCCTGTTCAATAGGCCCATGAAGATGGCTAGTGCATTTGTCAACCCAAAGGATATCATCACAAATTTATAATGCCAATATCTAGTATGGAAGTCCATCTTGAGAATATCACACTCTCTCACCCTCACTTGATGGTAACCGGACCGAAGATCAATCTTAGAGAAAAAGCTAGCCCCTTGCAATTGGTCAAACAAGTCATCAATCCTTGGAAGAGGATATTTATTCTTTATAGTGACCCTATTAAGTTGCCAGTAGTCAATGCACATCCTAAGTAACCCATCTTTCTTCTTTACAAACAACACCGCTACACCCCAAAGGGATTGGCTAGGTCTAATAAATCCCTTCTCTATCAAATCTTTTAATTGCTCCTTTAACTTTTTCAGCTCCGCCGGGGCCATAGATAAGGGGGAATGGAGATAGGCTGAGTGTCGAAAGGAGATCTATGCCAAAATCTATCTCCCTTTCTGAAGGAACACCGGGAATTTCATTTGGGAAGACATCAAGAAACTCATTCACAACCGGGACCGACTCAATGGAAGGGATTTTGGACTTCACATCTTTGTCTCTCACAAGATGATACAAACACCCCCTTGGAAATCAACCTATGGGCTTTAATGCATGAGATGAACCTATCCCTTACTACCACATCATGACTTTCCTACTCAAGGACAGGTTCATTTGGAAATTGAAACTTGACCCTACTGGTTCTACATTCAATAGAAGCATAGTATGCATGCAACCAATCCATCCCAAGAATAACATCAAAATCAACCATATCTAATTCAACAAGATCACAAGGTAGGATTTTACGCAATATGCAAATTGGATAATTTCTATACACCCTCCTAGCCACAATAGATGCACCAATAGGAGTAGACACCTCATATGACTCATGCAACAACTCTGACTTAACATTGAACTTTTTAGCAACAAAGGGAGTAACAAAGGAAAGGGTGGCACCCAGATCAATTAAAGCATATACATCAAGATCAAAGATTTCCAACATACCGATAACAACATCGGGTATCTCACCAACCCTTTGCCTCCCATGTAGAGCATAGAATCGATTGTGCCTTGGGGCACCACCTTGAGGACCACCTCTACCCAATGGGACTGCAATTGCACCCCGAACCTTGCCATAGTTTCTTGGACAATCAATCCTCTTATGACCAAGCTCCCACATTCAAAACATGTACCGGAACCCTTCAAACCTGGGCCTTTATGACTCCCTCCATATCTAGAACACATATCATTAGGAGACATATCGACAATACCTTGAGTCCTAGAGAAGTCCTTGGCAAACCCCCTATTAGTAGCATGAGGAGGCCTTTGGCTTTGAAATCTAGTACTCCTTGTAACTTGCCCTCATAGTGCGCTCTCTTGACCTCATGGCCCCTCTTCTTTCTCAACTTTTCTTCTTCCATTTGCTTGGTATATGTCATCAACCGAGATAAGTCCATATCACTAATAAGCATTGCGGACCTGCATTCGTCATCTACCAAATGGGAGACCCCAAAACAAACTTATTCATCCTTGACCTAGAATCAGCCACCAAGTGAGGAGCATACTTGCAGAGTTGATTAAATTTGAGGGCATACTCCCTCACACTCATACCACCTTGATTCAAGTTAATAAACTCAACCAACTTTGCTTTCCTAAGCTCAAGAGGGAAGAATCGATTTAGGAAGGCCAATTTGAATTCCTCCCAAAGCACAAAACAATCATTACCTTTCTCACCTTTCCACTGATCAAACAAAATATGGGCCACCCCCTTGAGTTGGCACGCCGCCAACGCCGCCTTCTCATTTGGCCCAACATCCATGATAGACCAGATTTTATAGATTTCATTAATAAACTCTTGTGACTCTTCATCCACCTTAAACCTATGGAAAATTGGAGGAATCATCCTCATAAAGTGCGTTACCCTAGCTCTCTAGGTAGTAAGATGAGGGGCTTGGGCCCCCTGTTGGACTTAGTTGGCCACCACTTGGGCAAGCATAGTTAGAGCATCCCAGAGTTCACCATTGGTAGGCTACTCCTTGGTAGTTTAGGCCCGTCTTCCCCTAGTATAAGGCATGATCTAGCATAGCAAAGAACAATCATTGGGGAGGATACTTATCACAACTCTATAGCACAACTTAGGACATGAAGAAGGGAAACATTTCCTAAAACATCTCATAGCCTCCTATTTATAGTCATGGCACGCTTCAAAACCATGAATAGAACTCTAATCGATGCGGTGTGTTGGACTCCTACGATCTATGAACCTAGTGCGCTGATACCAAGTTTGTCATGACCCAAGCCTAGGGCCTAGACGTGACACAACGGATGGGGACCCCGGAGGAACCTCAAATAAGCCTCTTAGCATACCATCACACATCCTTGGTCGAGGAAGCATAATAAGACATACATGATACAAGTAAGGGCAATGGGACTAAGGGAAAACTTGTATAAGCATCAGAGTCAAAAGTCAAGAGTCAAGCTCATGCATAATACACACCTTGTCCAACAAACACCTCTAAATACATAGAAAGAGCGGGGGTAAAGAAAGAGTAACCGGCCTCACCCTCATAGTCAAATAGAACATAAGATAGTATCTCAATACATAGATAATAAGAAAAAAATATAAAGAAAAGTCCCCAAAATGGAGGACTCACCAACAAGCTTGGAATAACACCATCTAGCCGCGTGGAGGAGAAGGATGATCAACTTGGGCACCAGGTCCTACATGGTAATATCATGTAGGAAAGAGTATGTATCAGTATGTTTGATTATACTAAGTATGTGGGATGCAATGCAACAATAGATAGGCATCATAGTCCAAAATGTATAATGCTAGGAAATAGGCATAATATAGCAATATGACATGTATGATCTATGCATAAGTAAAACATGCTTAAGTAAATCAGGATCATATAGGATATCATATGTGAAGAAGAGACCAAGCTAGTTCCCAAGTTACAAACCCTCGGTAGGTTAGTAGGTACAAACCCCCATCTCGGTTAGTGATGATACCATCCTATCACCCCGGTGGATGAGTACAAACCCCCATACTGTTAGTAATTATAAACCCTCATCTTGGTTGGTGATGATACCACCCCATCATCCCAGTGGATGAGTATAAACCCCCATCCAATTACTCAACTCTTTTTCCCCTAGTCTGGCATGGTCTAATGCAACACTTCATGTAGGTTTCATCATAAGCTCTAATGCAATACCTCACGTAAGAATAATCATATAAATAAGCTTATTTCATTATCATAGTATCATTCATTTCATATCTCATGCTTTAGGCCTTCAATTTCTCAAGAAACCATAACAAGACATTTTATCAAACACCTTAGGGGTGTGTAATGAGGGTAAAAGAGCATGCAATTTAGAGATGAAATCATGCAGGAAAATCAGTGGTAAAACCTTTAATCGGTACCATGCAACACCCCCAAGACATTCATATCAAAACCCCTCATCAAATCCAACATTAGATCAAAGATTTGGAGCTCAAAACATGCTAAAACAACCATACTTTCATAAACTAAAATCACTATGCAATAAATTTCTCAATATTCAAGCCTCATATGTAAAATCTACTTTAAATCATGAAATATTTAGTAAAAGAGGGTTTAGGCACCATGGGTAAAAGGACCCAATGGTTTAACACCACATACCTTAGCTTTAGAGAGGTTCTTGGTGAAGGTTGACAACGGAGACTTAAAGCTTGAAGAGAATCCTTAAATCTGGATGAGGGTTTTGAGTCTTGGAATTTGGAGTGAAAATATGGCTAAGTGTTTTTGGGGAGTATTGAGAAATGTTTAGAATAATATAAGGGTAAAATTTGACTAAGTATAGATAAAACATGTTTTGGAAAACTTGGGCCCAATACTTAAAATATTTTGGAACGTACTAAAAAATCGCTGCCAGGAAATTACACATCTCCGCATTGCAAAGAGGACATGGAGATGATTTTACACTATGCCATGGTGCATTGCGGAGGTATCGCGGAAAGCTCTCTGGAAATGGATCCTTAAAAATTTATAATTGTTATTCTTTCGCTCTTAAATCAAGGTTATATCCTTTTCACCTAATATGGACCCCCT
Source organism: Solanum clarkiae (assembly GCA_011800125.2). NCBI lineage: Eukaryota > Viridiplantae > Streptophyta > Magnoliopsida > Solanales > Solanaceae > Solanum > Solanum clarkiae. The sequence continues at coordinate 2,138 of JAABOM020062538.1, read as the reverse complement.
CATCACAAATATAAAGTCGAATTTTCAAAATAATGAATGAATTTTTAGATATAAGGAACTCAAAATTTTTGGGCATTCCGAGGCAAGTTTTTGGGCACTTTTTGGGGTCGTTTCAATCAATATGGATTTCATTACTGGCTTACTAAGGTCTCAAAAGCAGCATGATTTGATATGAGTGATTGTGGATAGGATGACTAAATCAGTCCACTTCTTGGTAGTCAAGACAACTAATACGGCTGAGGAGTATGCCCGATTATATATTCGTGAGATTGTAAGGTTGCGTGGGGTTCCATTATCCATCATCTCGGACAGAGGAGCTCAATTCATCTCCTAATTTTGGAGATCTTTTCAGGAGGGATTGGCTACGAAAGTGAATCTGAGCACAACCTTCCATCCTCAAACAAATGGACACGCAGAGCACACCATTCAAACTTTGGAGGATATGTTGAGAGCTTGTGTCCTCGACTTTAAGAGGTATTGGGATGATCATCTACTATTGATTGAATTCACGTACAATAATAGTTTACCATGCAAGTATCCAGATGGCCCCTTACGAAGCTTTGTATGGAAGGAGATGTAGATCACTAATTGGGTGGTTTGAGGTTGGTGAAGCTGAATTGATTGGACTTGATCTTATCCACCATTCCATGGAGAAGGTGAAGGTTATTTGAGATAGGCTGAGGACTGCACAAAGTCGCCAACAGTCTTACACTCATGTGAGGAGAAGGGACTTGGAGTTAGATGTAGATGATTGGGTGTACTTGAAGGTGTCTATCATGAAGGGTATCATGAGGTTTGGTAAGAAGGGAAAGTTGAGTCCATGCTATATCGGACCCTATCACATTGTGAGGAGGATTGGGAAAGTCATTATGAGTTGGATTTACCTTCTGAGTTAGACGAGATTCATCTGGTATTCCACGTTTTGATGCTGGAGAAGTGTTTGGGAGATCCTACTTTAGCAGTCCCTATTGAGGGTACGGGAGTAAAGGGTAGTTTCTCCTATGAGGAAATTCCAGTCCAAATTCTTGACCGTCAAGTTTGCAAGCTAAGGAATAAAGAGATAGCCTCCATCAAAGTTCTATGAAGGAACCAATTTTTTTAAGAAACCACATGGGAAGCTGAGGAAGCTATGAAAATCAAATACCCGCACCTACTCGTGCCAAATGATGATGATGTAAAAGGTAATGTCCATATCCTGAACAAAATTAAAGTTCCATTCTCAAATTGATGTGTTGATTCTGATTCTTGATGTCTAAGATAGAGATGTAGAAAGTGATGGATAGTCGAGGGTTCGAGAGTTCTCAAGTGAGGAGTGAGATGAGTTTTGAGTCTACTCGTGCCTTTATTCTACCTTTGTTCATCATTCATGGATGAATTATCCCAAGGGGGAGATGATGTAACACCCCGTGAAATTAATATAATGTCTCTAGAAAGTAATCATGTGCGTAACGCATCTTCCTAAGCTCTGATGGGAAATTCAAAACTGAATTTTCGATCAATGCAAAAAATTGAGTGCAAAAATGGCCTCGATCCAATTTTAGAGCAATCAGGTCAAAAATAATTTTCCATATTATTACTCGGATAGTGCTGATGTTCCCCAGGTTCATGACGCTCCCTAGGCGCAGATCAACACTTATGATTTTTTTAATTTTTTGACAGGGACTTGAAATTTTAAAAAATTCAGGAAAAACATACTTCCGCGCCCTTGGCACGATGCTGACATGTTTTGAGGAGTGAAAACTTTTCTTCTAATTTTAGGAAAGGTATTTTGGGTATTCTCAACCTATTTTTTAATCAAATAACGTGATTAAGGATCATTTTATATCGATTACGGGTTTTCAAACCCATTTTTCTTAGTTTCTACGTGAAAGATCTTGAGAGAGGAGACCAGAATAAGATTAAGGATTTCTAAGTTCAGGTCCAATTCCTGATGAAGCTTAGTAACTCTTCACTCCAAGTATGTAAAGGTTACCCAGAACATGGGATTATTCTCCCATATGCCCCATTGAGTGAATTAGATTGATAGTTGAAGGTGATGGGTCTTGTCTGTGAAATTCTTCAATGTTATCTTGAAAACTATCTTTAATTTCTATATATTTTCTTAAATTGATGATCATCATAACTTGAATTAATTGTTT
>JAABOM020062537.1:0-93227 GCA_011800125.2 Solanum clarkiae | reverse complement strand
ACATCTAAAAATTATGTATATGCCAATAGATAACACTACTATGAATTTACCCATTATCTACACTACCTAAACATGCCAGTTCAATAGAAAAGTAAACATCCACAAGTAAAAAGAAGCACGACAAGAAAACCTTGGGATCAAGAATAGGGGAAGTAATAGAATTGAGGCTATTCAGACTTCACCTTAATCCATAACTTCCTACACCCCACCAAAATAGGATACTTTGTACTCAAAGTAAAGACAAGAACAAAAAAAATGCGACAGCGTAGAAATATATACATATGTCCATTAAAAACCAAAAATTAACATCCTAAGTATAAGTAATAATAACATCCAACATAAGAATATTTAAACACAACGAAAAACCAACATAATAAAAAGATTATCTGAAAGATGAATTTATCAACTTTAACAAGCACATCCAAAAGGATTCCCTTTAGCTTTTTAATGGTTTGATACGCCATAAGTAACCTCATTCATGTCAGGGTAGGAGTACTGAGGCCAAGCTTTTTGAATACGACAAGAGGCATTATATTGATGCTCTCTCCTAAGTCACACAATGTTCTTGCAAACTTAACATCGCCAATGGTACACAAGATGGTGAATGCACCAGGGTCCTCTCACTTTTGAGCGAGACATTTGGTCATAATTGCACTACATTGTTGGAGTTCTTGGCTCAAAGTGTGTTTCTTAGTGACCAAATCCTTCATGTACTTGGTATACCTAGGAATTTTCTCTAAGGCCTCTATAAGCGGAATGCCAATGGAGAGTTGCTTCAACACGAGAGGAAGAGTTTGAATTTTCCCTCCTCTTCCTTTCTATTAAGCCTTTGAGGGAAAGGAGGAGGGGGTTTGGGAATTGATTTCAATTTCTCATGCTCCCTTGTCTCTTCGTTGCATCCCAACAACCTTCAGATTTTCTCCCTCAACCATGACTTCACCACCATGACCCTTCTCATCAGCTTCATCTACAAGTACTGGCATAGGGGGATCTATGGTGCTCTTTCCACTTCTAGTCATCATTTCCATGCAACGCCCTTCATTCTTTGGATTTTGAATTGTATTGCTTGGTAGGTTGCCCTTTTGGATTTGGTTCAATTGTGAAGAAACTTGCTTGAATTGTTGCTCCAATTGCTTAATAGCCATCGAGTGAGACTCTATTTTCTGGCTAATACTTGAAATCTCTTCTTTCATTCTCTTTAAAGTTTTAGCTTGATGGTCGGCTCACTTTAATAACTTTTTGAACATTTCTTAAATCCTGGAGTTGTTTGATCTAGCATCACAATTGTGTGGTGGCACATAAGGACCATTCCTGTAGCCCTCTCTTCTCCCCCATCTTGTGTCTGACACTCTTTCTCTCATAGTATCCACCCTGGTTGTCTCTATATGTACCATCATGATTGAAGTTCTGACCTTGATTCTCAGAACCTTTCCTCCAATAGTCCAAATTGGACCCTTGGGAGTTGTTCCAAAAACCCGGTGCTTGGTTTCTTATAAAACATGCATCCTCATCAAAGAATGGATCATCATAAATAGGAGCCTTCAGAGATTGGTGGGTGACTATCTTGACACTTGCCTGATTTTGCTTTAAAACCAAGTCCATACTTGTACGAAGCTGAGCAAGTTGTTCCATGATCTCTTCGTTCACCTTTGTTATCTCATTGTTAGTGTTAACCACAGAAGAAGGTTTCATTACACATGCTCTCGTTGACCCTATACTTTGTTCATTTTGACCACTTGCTCCATCTTTCCAGCTATCAATACATGAGGTTGGTCTAGAACATGCCTCCCATAATTGTGCCAGCGCATGATTGACTATTCTTGTCAAGTGCACGATAGAAAATCTCTACCAAGGCATCATCAACAATCTTGTGATCAGGGACTATCCTTAAGAATTTAGTAAACCTCTCCCATGTTGTGCTAACAAAATCACCTAGCAGTTGCTCAAAAGTTGTTGATTTGGTCCTTGAGTTTCAACTTCTTAGATCTTGGGAAATATCTTTCAAGGAATACTCTTTGAAGTTCAGTGCAACTTGTGATAGTACCCGAAGGATGCTCTGACAACTATACAGTTGCATTGCCAGTCAATGATAGTGGAAACACTCTCAAACCAACAACTTCAAGAGAAAGGTTTTGTGTCCCCATGACACTCTTGCAACCAAACACCACATTTTGAAGATGATGATGGGGATCCTCCGAAGGTAGCCCTGTGAATAGTCCGTGATTTTGGAGCATTTGTACCAATCCACTCAATACAATGAACTTAGTATCTGTCAGTAAAGGAGGTAGTACTATAGAACTGTTAACATCCATAGCCATAGAGTTTAATCTATATTGATTCCATCCATAAGCGTTTTCATTGAAGTCCCTGAGTTGTGGCCTCCCTTTGTTGTGGATTCTCTTCTCTTCCCATATCTTCATTCATATTCATATCATCCTTAACCTTGATATCTTTATTCGCTTGAGCCATTCTTCTTGGTAGTCGATAGATTTCCAAATTAAGTGGAGATAAGGGATTGCCTTGGCTCCTCATGTTGGGCATACAACCTAGTATATCCAGCAAATAAAATCAAACAACAAAAACAAAAAACAAAAGTGGAACTATAAGAGACTCTAAAAATCAACACTAGAATTAACCAATAGTGAATTCAAATCAAAACCTAGCTGTATTCTACGGCAACGATGCTATAATTTCTGATGATTTTCACACTACAATAATAAAGCGGTCGTTGTCAGCAATTAACCTAATCGACGTTAGGGTCAAATCAATAGGGAATTCAAGGCTTTATTATAAGACTTCACCACTAATCATTTCTAGTATTTATGACTACAATTTCTAAATAGCGGAGGGGTGGTGGTGATTCAAAACAAAATAAAACTATCACTAACTATAATGTGAGAAAACACTTAATTTTGGGGACAACTTGGGAATTGTGTTCCTTATGGTTCGTCGACATGATTATCATAGGTAACCTGGTTGAGGGGTTAGTACCTTAATCACCATGGGTGGTAGGGTGAGACTATCCGCCAACCAACCAAAGGGGTTTGTACCTTCGTAAATTATGGGTTCTAAAATGATGGTATCTTCTTACATATGTATTATAATCTATGTAAGCATGATTTACGTCAATCATCTTCCATGCATGTCATATTGTTATATGTTACTTATTGCCTATGCTTTTGCATTTCAATTGTATTTCTTATCTCTTATTGCATTGCATCCTACATACTTAGTACATTCAAATGTACTAACATATACTTTATACCTACATGATATCACCATGTAGGAACCAGACACCCGCTTGAGCATCTTCCTCCACCTGGCTAGTACGACTTCTCTCAAGCTAGTTGGTGAGGCCTCCATTTTGGGGATAATATCTATGATCTGATGCTTTGTACTAAGACTACCTTTCCCTTATGTAAATATTGACTATGAGGGTGAGCCTGGTTGTTTGTGTTGGCCCCCGCTCTTATCTATGTAGTAGAGGTATCGTTGTACATGCTATATATTGAGCCTTCATTCTCTTGTTTTGATGTTTATTTTATGAAAGTATCCCTTTAGTCCTTTTTCCCTTATTCTACTCTGATTATGTTGTTGAATTACTTTCATGATCAATGATGTGTATGATATGTTAAGAGACTTGTTTGGAGTCCCTCCGAGTTCCCCATTCGCCATGTCACGCCTAGGCCTTAGGCTTGGGTCGTGACAAACTTGGTATCAGAGCACCAGGTTGTTAATGGTCCTCGACATTTAACACACCGCATTGATTGGAGTCTTGTTCATGGTTGTGTTATGCACCACAACTATGAGCTAGAGGCTATGAGTCATTTTAAGAAATGTTTCCCTTCTTCTTACTCTATCAAGTTCTGTAGAATTTGAGGTAAGGTTTTCCCCCTATTGATTATTTTTTTCTATGCTAGATCATGCCAAGCACTAGAGGAAGAAGAGCCCGCACACTCAAGGAGCTACTAGCCCATAGTGAGCACCGGGATGCTCTCACTTTGCTTGCCCAAGTTGTGGCTAACCAAGACAACCCTACCTTGGGATATAGGGTGAGAGACTTCATGAGAATTAAACCCCAGGCATTCTATGGTCTAAGGTAGATGAAGATCCTCAAGAGTTCATTGATAAGGTCTACAAGGTAATGGCTATCATGGATGTTAGATCAGAAGAGAAAGCGGAGTTGGCGGCCTTTTCAAAGGGGTAGCACAAATATGGTTAATCAATGGAAGGAGGAGAAGGGAATCAATAATATTGTGCTTTGGTAGGATTTCAAGGTGGCTTTTCTTAATCGGTTCTTCCCCCTTGAGCTTAGGAAGCCAAATTGGTGGAGTTTATGAATTTGAGACAAGAGTCTGTGAGGGAGTATTCCCTCAAGTTCAATCAACTCTTTGAATATGCTCCCCACTTGGTTGCCTACCCAAGGTCTAGAATGAACAAGTTTGTGATGGGTGTGTCCGATTTGGTGAGTGAGGAATGCTCATCCACTATGTTGATCAGTGACATGGATTTGTCCTGTTTGATGACCTATGTCGAACAAATAGAGGAGGAAAAGTTGAGATAGAGGAGGAGTAATGAGGCCAAGAGGGCCCTTTTTGAGGGCAGTTCCAAAGTCGAAAGGATGGTCTGTTCCATCAAGGCCAAGGGTCTTCTCATGCTTCTAATAGGGGATTTGCCAATGACTTCCTAAGCGCTTAAGGTGTTGGTGGCGTGGTTCCTAATAATGTGTGTTCCGAATGTTGTAGCGGTCATACGGCCCAAGTTTGAGAGACAAAAATACATGTTATGGATGTGTGGAAGTTAGTCACAAAAAGATTTATTGCCATCGTAATCGCAATAAGGGTAAAGAGGTTCGTCTACAAGGTGCAAATGTGGTTCCTTTGGGAAGGGGTGGTCCACAAGGTGGCTCACCAAGGCACAATCATTTTTATGTTTTACATGGGAGACAAGGGGTTGATGAGGTTCCCTATGTCGTCACCGACATGTTAAAAGTCATTGATTTTGATGTGTATGCATTGCTTGATCTGGGTGCTACTCTTTCTTTTGTTACCCCTTTTGTTGTAAAAAAATTTCATGTTGAGCCCGAATTATTGTGCGAGTCTTATAAGGTGTCTACTCCTATTGGTGCATCTATTGTTGCTAGAAAGGTGTATAGAAATTGTCCCATTTGCATTTTGCATAAGATTTTGCCTTGTGATCTTGTTGAGTTGGATATGGTTGATTTTGATGTCATTCTTGGGATGTATTTGTTGCATGCATACTATGCCTCTATTGATTGTAGAACCCATAGAGTCAAATTCCAACTCCTAATGAGCCCTTTCTTGAGTGGGGGACTCATGATGTGGTAGTCAAGGGTATCACTTGCATTAAAGCCCATAAATTGATCTCTAAGGGGTATCTCTATCATCTTGTGAGGGTAAGGGATGTGTAGTCCAATGTCCTTCCTATAGAGTCGGTTCTAATTGTAAATGAATTCCTTGATTTCTTTCCCAGTGACCATCCTGGTGTTCCTCCTGAAAGGGAAATAGATTTTGGTATAGATCTCCTTCCGAGTATTCAATCCATTTTTATTCCCCCTTAGTGTATGGCCCCAACAAAGTTGAAGGAGAAATTGATGGATTTGTTGGAGAAGGGTTTCATTAGGCCAGGCCAATCACCTTAGGGTGCACCAGTGTTGTTTGTGAAGAAGAAGAATGAGTCCCTTAGAATGTGTATTGACTACCGACAACTTAATAGGGTACCATAAAGAATAAGTATCCTCTTCCAAGGATTGATGATTTGTTTGTCCAACTTGAAGGGGCTAGCCACTTTTCTAATATTGATCTTTGGTCCGAGTATCATCAAGTGAAGGTAAGGAAGTGTGATATTCCCAAGACGGCCTTACGGACTAGGTATGGGCATTATGAGTTTTATTGTGATGAAGTTTGGGTTGACCAATGCACCGGCTATCTTCATGGATCTTATGAATAGGGTCTTCGAACTCTACTTTAATTCGTTTGTTGTGGTCTTCATTGATGATGTTTTGACCTATTTGCATAGTAAGGAGCAGAATATGGGTCATTTGAGGGTAGTGCTACAAAGATTGAGAGAAGATAAGTTGTATTCCAAGTATGAAAATGTGAATTTTGGTTAAAAGAGGTTGCGTTCCTTGGTTATATGGTGTCATGGGATGGTATTAAGGTAAATCCTAAAAAGATGGATGTGATTAGAAATTAGCCTAGAGGATTGACCCCATCAGATATTAGGAGCTTCTTGTGCTTAGTGGATTACTATTGGAGGTTTGTGAATGGGTTCTCTTCTTAGCGGATTACTATTGGAGGTTTGTGAATGGGTTCTCTTCTATTGCTTCTCCTATGACCAAGTTGACTCAAAAGAAAGCCAAATTTGTATGGACCGATGAGTGTGAGAAGAATTGAAACATAAGCTTGTGTCCCTTCCCATATTGTCACTACCAAAAGGGCTAGAGGGGTTTGTTGTGTATTGTGATGCTTTTAGAGTTGGTTTGGGTTGTGTGTTGATGCAAAATGGTAAGGTGATAGCCTATGTTTCTAGACAACTCAAAGTGCATGAAAAGAATTATCTTACTCATGATCTTGAACTGGCCGCCGTGGTATTTTCATTAAAGATTTGGTGACACTATTTGTATGGGTGCATGTTGTTGTGTTCATCGATCATAAGAGTCTTCAATATGTCTTCACTCAAAATGATCTCAACTTGAGACAAAGAAGGTGGTTATAACATCTTAAGGACTATGATATGAGTGTGCATTATCATCCCAGTAAGGCCAATATGGTGGCCAATGCTTTGAGTAGGGTGTCCATGTGTAGCATAGCACATATTGATGATGGTGGCAAAGGGGTGGCTAGGGAGGTCCATCGGTTAGCTAGATTGGGAGTTAGGTTGGAAAAGGTCGATGTTATTGTTGTTGATAATGGTTCGAAATCTTTATTGGTTGAGGAGGTGAAAGCTAAGCAAGATCTTGACCCCACTTTGTTGGAATTAAAGGCTTTGGTAAAAGATGGTAAGGTGGAGGTTTTCTCCCATGGGGAAATGGTGTCATTAGATACCAAGGTAGGTTATGCGTTCCTTGTGTTAATGGCTTGATAGTAAAGATTCTTGATGAGGCTCATGGTTCTTCTTACTCTATTCACCCCGGGTCTATTAAAATGTATAGAGACTTGAGGGATGTGTAACGGTGGGGAGGCATGAAGAGGGGCATTGCTAAATTTATATCCTGTTTCCATAATTGCCAATAAGTCAAGGCTGAACATCAAAGGCCAGGAGGCCTAACCCAAGACATAGAGATTCCTACTTTGAAGTGGGAGGAAAGTAACATGGATTTTGTGGTTGGGTTACCCAAGACTAGAAAGGGTTTTGATTCCATTTGGGTTGTGGTTTCTAGGATGACGAAGTTGGCTCATTTTCTACCGGTTATGTCACGCCCAAAGTCCCGATAAGGCGGACTAACACCCGTTGTCAATAAGGCTTGGGAGAACCAACCTATATTTATGCGCTTTCTATACATATTATAAGGGATTTCTACATTCAACATGCCTTTAAGAAAGTAAACAGTAATAACAAGCCAAAAGGAAATGCATATGACTAGGCCATTGGGGCCACGTTGTCTAAAGTACGATACATGACCACACTTTCATTTACATATTCTAAAAACCCTCAAGATAAGGAAAAGTAACTGATAAGGGTTGGGACAGGCCCTGCCTCGAGTAACTTTACAATACAAAAATATAAGCTCTAGAGACACAAAGCTTCAAAGCAACTTGGAGCTTGGTAACAACAGCTAGATATCCTGTACTCCTATTGGGGAGAGCTACTAGCACCTATACCTGCAGCATGAAATGCAGGCCCTTCGTAAAGGACGTCAGTACGAGATAATATACTGAATATGTAAGGTAAGAAATATTGTATATGAAATAACAACTCAAATGAAACTTTGCACTGGTGTAAGGATAAGAGACCACCTTTAGTCACACTATGGAATCATGTAATTTATGTTCTTTTTATTACTTTACCTTTACTGTATAATCTGTGCACAACATATGATACGAATGACCAGCTGATCAATGGTAAATCTATATCGGGGCTTTAGGTAGTCTACAAGTTGTGTCTACGTAGAGTCTTGTTTATCGATGTGTTGTGCACCACATTTATATGCAGGAGGCTACATGGCATTAAGGAGTTGTTGCTTTCTTTTCATTCTTTAGATCGTTCCATAGAGCCAAGTGTAATAGGTGGACTGTGTCTAACCCCTAAATTGTTTTATACAACAAGTATGCCAGAAACTAGGAAAAAACAAAGGTAAAGAGAAGGATGTAGAAGTGGTGGTTGGTATAACCAGTCGGGTGAGACAATGAAATGATGCTCAAGATGAGTCTCTATAACAGACATCTCCAACTCCTCCAGTTCCTGATGAACCAGGAAGTAGTGAAATTCCTCTTGAACCACCTATCGAGAAATACAGTACAACTATTAACTTGTATAGTTGCTGGCCAAGGTCAAAGACACGAAGGTCTGGTTATAGGTGAAGGTGATGCGAATAGGGCAGCTAGCATGAGGGTACGTGACTCCCTTAATTTGGACCCTCCATCCATCACTGGATCAGATCCTAATGAAGATCCATAAGATTTTATTATTCAGATTCAACGCACATTAGATGTTATGCATATGAGTAGTGCAGAAGTTGTTGAGCTAGCAACATACAAATTGAAAGGTGTGGCTATATTGTGGTATGAAGCGTGGAAGCAATCTAAAGATATAGATGCTCCCCCAACTACTTGGAAAGAGTTTAAGGAGGCATTTCTTGACCATTACCTTCCATTAGAGATCCGAGAGACCCGTGTAGATCAGTTCTTGAATCTCCACTACGGGAATATGAGTGTGAGGGAGTATAGCCTTCAATTTAGTTGGTTAGGTATACTCCTAATGTAGTTATTACTATGACAGATAGAGTTCATCAATATGTGGATAGATTGGATACATGTCTGGTCAGAGACTGTACCATTGCTTCCTTGAATAAAGACATGGATACAACAAAGATGAAAGCTTTTGGACAGAAATTGGAGGATCAGAGGCCAAAAAGGACATAAGAGTTTGAAAGGGGGTAGGCCAAAAGGGCCAGATCTATGGGGCGGTTACTCTGTCCCAAGGTGAATTTAGGCCTCGGTTTTCTAATATACCGCCTAGGCCATCATCCTCCTACTTTGTAGCTAGTGCTCTACCACAAACTTCAAGGGTCAAAAAGTAATCAGTTTGGTCAACAAGTTGAGGGACAAGGTGCACGGACAACAGGATATTCGGCACAGGGTAGCAAATGACTCCTAAGCAACCTTTTAAACAATGTGGAAGAAGTCATTCAGGTATATGTCGTGTTAGGATAGATGTTTGTTATTGGTGTGGTGTGCTAGGTCATATGATGAGAGATTGCCCAAGGAGACGTATGGGGGATATAACACAACCTACTAGATCAGCTGTTGCATCATCATCATCAGTTCCTCCTTTAGGTAGGGCTCAGCAAGCGCCTATAGGTTATGGTAGAAGTGTTAGAGGGGTAGCTAGCTCTAGCGTAGTATAGAATCCCACTTATGCTCTGGAGAGTCGGCGAAATTTGGAAGCTTCACCCGATGTGGTCATAGGTATATTGTCCATCTTTTCACATAATGTATATGCATTAATTGATCGAGGTTCTACACTATCATACATCACTCCACTAGTTTCAGGGAAGCTTAAGAGAAGACCAAATTATTGAACAAACCATTTAAAGTGTCTGTACCGACTGGTGAATCTATTATGGCTAGAAGGATTTATTATGATTGTGTAGTAACTGTTTGTAGCCATTACACATTGGCTGACCTTATTGAGCTGGAAATGTTGGAATTTGATATTCTAATGGGTATGCATTGGTTAGCTTCTTGCTATGCCATCGTGGATTGCCGAAATAAGAGAGTGTACTTCCACTTTCCAAATGAGATGGTCCATGAATAGGAAGGCAATGTTGGGGCACCAAAGGATAAGCTTATCTCTTATTTTAAGGAAAGACAGATGATATCTAAGGGGTATATATGTTATTTAGTTAGAGTAAGGAATATGGTGGCAGAATCGCCAACTCTTCAATCCGTACAAGTGGTAAATGAATTTTTTGATGTGCTCCTTGAAGAACTTCTAGGCTTATCTCCAGAATGAGAAGTAGATTTTGGTATTGACCTACTTCCAGGAACTAAACCTATTTCCATCCCTCCATATAGAATCACCCCGGCAGAATTGAGTGAATTCAAAGAGCAGTTAAAAGACTTATCGGAGAAGGGTTTTATAAGACCTAGTGTGTCCTCTTGGGGTGCACCAGTGCTATTTGTATGTAAAAAGGATGGCACCTTGAGAATGTTTCGATTATCGACAATTGAATCAGGTGACAATTAAGAACAAATACCCCCTCCCCAGGATTAATGATTTATTTGATCAGTAATAGGGTGCCAAATGCTTTTCAAAAAATTGATTTGAGATCAAAGTATCACCAAGTGAGGGTGAAGGAGAAAGATATACCTAAGACTCCTTTCAGAAAATGCTATGGTCACTTTGAATTTCTTGTTATGTCATTTGGGTTAACGAATGCACCAACAGTTTTTATGGATCTGATGAATAGGGTTTACGCCATTATTTGATGTGTTCGTGATAGTATTTATAGATGACATTTTGGTATATTCAATATCAGAAGAGGACCATGAAAATCACTTACGACAGGTGTTACAAGTTCTTCGTAATCAACAGTTTTATGCCAAGTTTTCTAAATATGAATTTTCGCTTAAATAAGTGGCATTCTTGGGTCATATTGTGTCCGATGAGGGAATAAGGGTTGAGTCACAAAAGATAGAGGTTGTAAAAGATTATCCAAGGCCAAAAACACCCATTGAAGTTCGAAGCTTCCTAGGGTTGGCAAGTTATTACAAGAGGTTTGTTGAAGGTTTTTCTTCTATTTCTGCACACCTAACAAAGTTGACAGATAAGGCAACCAAGTTCTAATGGAATGATGTATGTGAAAGGAGCTTCCAAGAGTTGAAAAGTAGACTAACTTCTTCACCTTTGCTAATACTTCCAAAAGGCACCAAGGGATATGCAGTGTATTGCGATGCTTTGGGAGTTGACTTAGGGTGTGTACTTACACAGCATGGCAACATAATTGTTTATGCCTTTAGAAAACTATGACCACATGAGAAAAACTATCTAACATATCATCTTGAGCTAGCAGCGGTTGTGTTTGCTATGAAAATATGGAACTACTATTTGTTTGGGGTTCACGTTGACATATATACTAATTATAAGAGCATGCAGTACATCTTTAAGCAGAAATACCTAAACTTTAGACAACGGAGATGGCTAGAGCTAATAAAAGATTATGATATTGATATACTTTACCTCCCAGTGAAGGAAAATGTGGTAGCCGATGCTCTGAGTGGAAAGGCAATCATGAATATTAGTGATCAGGTCGTGGTAAGTCAATGGGTGGCTAAGGATCTATGACAACTAGCTAATTTGTGAGTTCTCCTTATTTAAACCCCAAAGGAAAGGGTTGTTGTGCATAATGTTGTGGAATCTTCCATGGTAATGGAGCTGAGAGAAAGACAGTTCGAGGATCCTATTTTACGATGACTTAAAGACATGGTGAGTTAGTGTAAGATAAGGGCTTTGACCTTACAAAAATGGAGTACTTTATTTCCAAAATAGATGTGTGTGCTTGATATTAATGGACTAAGGAAGAGGATAATGGAAGAATCCCATCATTCCAGATATTCCATCCATCCAGGATCAACTAAGATGTATTATAACCTGAAGGGAATGTTTTGGTGGGGAGGCATGAAAAAGGACCTTGCAGAATTTATGGCTCAATGTCCAAATTGCCAAAAAGTCAAAGTAGAGAACCAAAAGTCGGCCGGCTTTATGCAGTGCATAGAGCTTCCAATATGAAAGTGGGATATGATCAATTGGATTTTTTTATCGGGTTGCCTTTCTCATTTCACAAGTTTGACTCCATATGGGTAATAGTTGATAGACTCACAAAGTCAGCACACTTCTTGCCACTTAGGAGTGATTATACAGTGGAAGAATATGCCAAGTTGTACCTCAAAGAGATAGTCAGACTACATGGGGTTTCAATCTCCATTATATCTCATTGAGGAGCTCAATTCACTGCAAAGTTTTGGAAGTCCTTCAAAAGGAGTTTAGGGACACAAGTGAATTTGAGTACAACTTTCCACCCTCAGATATACAGTCAAGCAGAACGAATTATTCAAACACTTGAAGATATGTTGCGAGCTTGTGCATTGGACTTTAAAGGTAGTTGGGTGGACCATTTGCCACTTATTGTATTTGCCTATAATAATAGCTACCATTCAAGCATTAAGATGGCACCTTACGAAGCTTTGTGTGGAAGGAAATTAAGGTCACTAATTAGATGGTTGAAGTGGGTGAAACCACCTTGCTTGGGTTAAATCTAGTAGAACAAGTCATGAAAAAAGTTAGGGTAGTAACAACAGTGGCTAGAAACAGCCCAAAGTCGTCACAAATCATATACGGATGCTAGGAAAAGAGGATTGGAATTCCCAATAGGGGATTAGATATTTTTAAAGGTGTCTCTAGTGAAAGGGGTTATGATATTTGGTCTGAAAGGGAAACTGAGCCCACCCTACATAGGGCCATATAAAAATATCAATAGGTTCGGGCAGGTTGCATATGAATTAGAACTACCCCAAAGGCTTTCAATGGTTAATCCAGTTTTTGATGTCTTAATGCTTCAAAAATGCATAGGTGGCCTATCCAGTATTACTCCTATTGAAGATGTGCAGGTTACAAAAGATATTACCTATGAAAAGGTACCTATTTCTATTCTAGATCATCAAGTTAAGAAGCTAAGGAATAAAAAAGTAGCTTCAATAAAAGTACTTCAGAGGAATCAGCGAACGGAAAAGATAACATAGGAGACTAAGGATGTATTGAAATCAAAATACTCTTACTTATTTGAAGCTAAAGAGGAAGTTCAACATACAAAATTGAGGCCTTAATAGGTATGAGTGTTTGAATGATTATTGCATGAACATGGTTAAGCTATCTAATTATGCTAACATTCGAGGATGAATGTTCCTAAGGGAGGAGGATGTAACACCCCACACCTTACATGTACTTGTCCTGTGCACATGAAACATGATATGGCTTTGTCAAATTAGCGCCTATTTTTAAAAGTAGCACCTTTAAATTATTCCTAACATGGAAAAAAATCAGCTTTCACAAACTTTCTCTCTACACCTTCTTAACTTTGCAAAGCAGCCACAAGAAGACTTTTAGAGTTCTTAGAAAAGTCCTACACCTTGAAGGTAAGTTAAGTAAGAATACTTATGTGTTTAGTATGATTTTCTTATGAAAAAAAGAGACTAGGCTGGTTATGTTTATGCTGAAATTTTTGGACAGCATGTGTCCTAAGGATTGTTGTGCACTTTTCTTATTGATTAAGAGACTTTTCTCTTCTTGGTTGCATAGATAATGAAGCAAAGTTTATGTATTTAATAAGGTCTAGTTTTTTAGTGATATAACAAGGATGTTGCACTATTGTTACAGTCCGCAAAAATGAGTTGTTGTGTGACATCGTAATTGTGCTCTTAATAGGAACTTGTGGGCTAATAATCAGAGATTGTTGTTTCACGTTCTCCATATACTTTAAAAGGTTTTAGGACTATTTTTATGTGTATATATGGTGGGGACGTTTTGGTTAAAGTTGGAACAGATTTGAAATTGTCGATGTCGAAATGTAGTGAAGGGTGTAACGTTATGCCGCCTATTTGTATGTTGTGTAGAATTGTTATGTGTTGTGCTCTGTAGGCTCTTGTAAGACTATTATGGCACTAAAACAGGCTCCACATAATATGTATATGGGCATTATAAAATCCAATTAGAGGCAAAAAGGTTGAAAGAATATGCTCGAGTTTATAATTATACGCTTGCTGCCCGTGTATTATTTTTTTATGAGATTGGGCTGCCAAAATGTATCTATTGGCTGCTAATGCTAGTTTTGTAACCTACTATATTGTAGATAAATATTTGGGGAAGTGAAGGTTATCTCAAGGTAATACTGAGGTCGTGCAACGAGGTATGAAAGGCTACTTGATTTCATATTATTTGGCATGAAACATAGATCCCTCCTTGGCACATAAAGGCACTTACAAACTCCAAAACAACTATTGACCGTGTCTTCACTCTTTCACATGTTCATATGCTCACATACATAGTCACCTTCAAATTTGCATACATACTTGGATACCAAGACACATGGGTTCTTGTTCCTAAATAAAGTTCACGAGTTGTTTCATCTCATCTGCATTTCATTATTTCTGTAACATACTCTTGTCATTGTCATATTGCCTTGTATGATTATTTACATGTCACATGCTACAACTGCAGTCTAACAGCCCAAATATTATGACCACCAAAAGAATTATCTCAAAGATAATTGAAAGGTAAAGTATGTTGCTTATTAATGGGTGGTAACCTAAGAGGTGGAAGAATCACCTAGCCAGGGTCGATCCTATCATGGGGGCTAGCCCAAGGCGTGAAAGGAAAAGCTTAGCCAGGGTCGATCCCGGTATAGATTTACCACCGATTAGCTGGTCATTTGTATTACATGCTATGCACAGATTATATGGTAAAGATAAAGTAATAAAAAGAACATAAAGTACATGATTCCCAAGTATGACTAAAGGTGGTCTCTTATCCTTACACCAGTGCATAGTTTCATTTGAGTTGTTAATTCATATACAATATTTCCTACCTTACAGATTCAGTACATTATCTCCTACAGACGTCCCTTATGGGGGATCTGTATTTCATGTTGTAGGTACAGGTGCTAGTAGATCTCCCTAGTAGGAGTACAGGATATCCAGCTGTTGTTACCAAGCTCCATATCGCTTCGGAGCTTTGTGTGTCTAGAGCTTATATTTTTGTTTTATATAGTTAGCCGAGGCGGGGCCTGTCCTAACCCTTATCAGATACTTTTCCTTATCTAGAGGCCTTATAAACTATGTAAATTAAAGTATGGTCATGTCTCATACTTTAGACAACGTGGCCCTAACGACCTAGTCATATGCATTTCCTTTTGGCTTATTATTTCTGTTTACTTTCTTAAAGGCATGTTGAATGTAGAAATCCCTTATAATATGTATAGAAAGCGCATGGATAGAGGTTGGTTCTCTCGAGCCTTATTGGCAATGGGTGATAGTCCTTAACGGGACTTTGGGCATGACAAGTTAAGACCACATTTGGGGCTGAAGACTAGAAAAACATTCATGAATTGGTGAGGTTACATGGGGTTCCTTTGTCCATTATATCGAATGTGTGGTGTACAATTTACTTCAAATTTTTTGAGGTACTTTCAAAGGGGTCTTAGTACAAAGACTTAAACTTAGTACGACCTTTTACCCTCAAATGGGCCAAGCCGAAAGAACTATTCAAATACTTGAGGATATATTAGGGCTTGTGTATTGGAGCTTAAGGGAAGTTGGGATGATCATATTCCATTGATTTAGTTTTCCTATAATAATAGCTATCATTTTAGTGTCGGTATGGCCCGTTAAGTCTCCAAAAGTCCTATTCCAATGTGAGGAGAAGGGATCTTGAATTCAAAGTAGGTGATTGGCTTTATTTGAATGTTTCACCCATGAAGGGTGTAGTTCATTTTGGTAAGAAGGGAAAGTTGAGTCCAAGATATGTGGGTCCTTATAGGGTAATGAGGAGGATTAGCAAGGTAGCTTATAATTTGGAATTGCCTAGTGAGATGAATTTGGTTCATCTGGTCTTTCTTATATCCATTTCTAGGAAATGTATCAGAGACCCTAATGCTATTGTCCCTCTTGATGTTGTGGGTATCGTTGAAAACAATATGAATTATGAAGAGGTTCCGATTCAGATTTTGGATAGACAAGTGAAGAGGTTGAGGAGCAAGGATGTGGCTACCGTTAAGATCCTTTAGAGGAATCAACAAGTTGAAAGTGCTACATTGGAGGCCGAAGCAGCCATGCAAAAGCGATATCCATACCTTTTCCACTTCACTCAAGCCTAAGGTATCAATCTAAGTCCCTATATGATTTCAAGCCTTAAGTATGGCCGTCATGTCATTGCATGCATTCATACTTAAATTGACAAGTTCATGATGATTTTACACTTATATTGAGATTTTTAAATGATGTTTAAATGCATTGTTGCATCCTTATGTGGGCTGAAACTTGACATGTTTATGTCTCTCATATACCTTTCTTTGATATTCGAGGACGAATGTTCCCAAGGGGGAGATATTGAAACGACCCCAAAAAGTGCCAAAAAATGTGCCTCGAAAGTCCCTAGAATCGTAATTTCTATATACCTCAAAATTCAAGCGTGATATCGAAAATCCAACTTCATATTCTTGATCAAGGGGTCAAATTGAGTGGAAGATGGGTCTAACCTCGATTCTAGAGCAAATGAATCGCAATTTCATTTTTCCCAAAATTTTAATTTCCAGAATCAATTCGCGATGTGCAGCCATTGCAGACTTGTGTAAATTTTTCCTCCATGACAAGTTCGTGTCACAGACCAGACGGACACCAGTGTACTTTGTTGCCAGTGATTCTTATCTCGGTCCAAGGCTTTTGGGTCTTGGACCTAAACCTTCCTATGCATAAAAGTACCTATACTTAGTCATATTCCACCTTCATATCATACAAGACATTCCCTAATAATCACTCAAATACTTAGACTCATATTTCACTGCAAATTTCAAGTCCCAAAACTTATCTGGAAATTAAGGTTCTCATTCAAGCTTCAAGTCCCCATCTCCAATCTTCTTCAAGAATACTTTAAAGCTAAGATATGTGGGTTTCACTCATGGGTTCCTTTCACACATGATGCCCAAGCTTCCTTTTTACTTAAGTTGCATGATTTCAAGTTGATTTACTTATGAGTCTTAACTTTCATGAATTAGGCTATGAACTATGTTAGGAATTCATGAAATTCTAACTATTTTACCATATTTTGAGCTATGAATCTATGACCCATTCTAGGGTTTGATAAAGGGTTTTGATGTATATTACTTGAGGGTGTTACCAAGTATTGATGAATGGTTTTACAATGGATTTTCCTGCATGATTGCATCCAATTGCATGGCTTTACACTAGCTCTACACACCCGCCAAGTGTTTGATAAAATGTCCGATTGTAGTTTCTTGAGGAATTGAAGGTCCAATACATGTCATATGAGTTTAATAACTTTATGATAATGAAGGGAATGTATTTCTATGATATTATCCCATATAGTATTGGAAAGTGACCACGCCTTACTTAGGAGGTTAACAACCTAGGTAACCTTGTCGAGGGGTTTATACCTTGATACTAATCAAGGGGTTGTGCCTTGATGACTGGGTTAAGGGGTTAGTATCTCAATCACCAGGGGTGGTAGGGTACGATTATCCACCAACCAATCAAGGGGTTTGTACCTTGATAACCGAGTTGAGGGGTTAGTACCTCAATCACCATGGGTGGTGGGTGTGACAATATACCACCAACCAAAGGGGTTTGTACCTTGGTAAATTATGGGTTCTACAATGATAATCTCTTCTTACATATGTATTATGTTCTATGTGAGAATAATTTATGTCAAGAATCTTCTATGCATGCCATATTGTTTTATGCTATTCACTACCTATGCTTATGCATTTTGATTATGTTGCTTATATTTAGTTGTATTGCATTCTACATAATACATTCAAACATACTAACACATACTCTATGCCTACATGATATCACCATGTAGGAACCGGAGACCTTCTTGGGCATCTTCCTCCACATGGCTTGTACAACTTCTCTCAAGCTAGTTGGTGAGTCTTCTATTCCAAGGACAATATCTATGATCTCCCGCTATATTCTAAGAATACCTTTCTTTTATGTATATATTGACTATGAGGGTGAGCCCAGTCGTTTCTCTTGGCCCCCACTCTTATCTATGTAGTAGAGGTACTTTTGGACATGTTATGTATTGAGCCTTGATTCTCTTGTTTTGATTCTTTTGTTATGAAAGTATCCTTTTAGTCCTTTTCCGTTATTTCTACTCTTATTATGTTGTGTAATTGCTTCTGCGACCAATGATGTGTAATGATATGTTAAGAGGCTTGTTTGGGTCCCTTCTGGTTCCCCATTCGCCGTGTCACGCCAAGGCCCTAGGCTTGAGGTGTGACATATATAAGGCATGATTTAAATATTTTCATGATGCATATGTTACATTCTTGTATGTGTTCCATATGATGCAAGTTGGATCACGCCAACGCCATTCAGTAGGGTTAAGCTCGAGAACTTCAAAGGGTGCAAGGTCTATGCATGAAGTTGGAGGTCCTTGAGCTTTTGATAAGGCCAAAGGAGGGGTTCTATGTGTGAAAGATAGTTCAGAAAGTTGGGGATGAAGCAGGAGATACACTGCCCACTTCGTCGATGGATGAAGTAATCTGTGATTGCCGAATTGATTCGACGATGACATGGGGGGCCGCCTAATGTTCCAGAATGTTCAAGCTTCAAAAGTTGTTAAGATCAGTGACGAGGTTCTAATTCAGCAATTGACATACCAGAGCTACACCTCCTTTTCGAGGATAAAATGGTCGTTGTCAAGAAATAGAACCTAACCAAGGTTAGGGTGAAATCCAAGGGAATATTGTAGACTTATAGGAATTCAATTATGCAATTTGGATTATTAACCAACTTATCTCCCCAAAGGGGGGGTTGATAATAACAAGTAAAAAGTAATCGTAACTAACACAAGTGTTCAAACCAATATGGAGAGAAGCTAGGGTATTGTGTTCCCTATGAGTCTCTAACTCAATATAACCGGATAACCTAATTCTTTTCTGGTGTTTAGCATGCAATACAGTTATTTAAGCTCATCAAACCCTTTTGCCCAAGCGAGAGGTGAATTTCACTATGTGACTTTGTCCATCTCCACAGTGTGACATTACTAACCCTTACCTATTGTCCTAGTACAACCTCCCCTTGGCCTAGTTCGATTGATTAGATGTGAACAAATCAATCGAATCTTGTCAATTAATCTCTTTTCCTATTTGTTACCACCTTGGTCTAGTCAGTAACACTAGGTGGGTTCATGTCATGACCAATCCTAAGGTCTAGACATGACATAGCGAATAGAACCCGAAAGGGACCCAAACAAGCCTCTTTGCATATCAATAACACATCCTTGGTTGCAGAAGCAAAGTAAATAATAACAAGAGATATAATAAAAAGGGAAGCAAGACTAGGGAAGTCTTTGATAATCATTAAATTATAAAAGAGTCAAGCTCAAGCATAAGTACATCATAATATCCAACAATACATCTAAAATTGAACGGAGCGGGAGCCAAGACACTCTCTGGGCTCACCTTCATAAAAGTGTTCAACATAAAAAAGTCTCAAAATAGCAAGAGTAATGTAGATAGTGTCCTCGGACTTGAGGACTCACCAAAGCTTATCTTCAAAGTATCAACTAGCCACGTGGAGGATGATAAAAAGGTGCTCTGGTACACACATGGCAATATCATGTAGGCATAGAGTATACATTAGTACGTTTGAGTGTACTGAGTATATAGTATGCAATGCAGCATGAGATAAGCCAAAATAGTCAAAATGTATAATCATAAGCAATAAATAAGTATAATATCAATATGGCATGCATGATCAATACTTGAAGTAAAACATGCTTGTAAATCATACAACTTGCATAGTACATAATACTTATGCAGGAAGAGACCTTAACCGACATAGACCAAGCGAGCTACTACTTGGAATCCAAGGCATGTCACCCCCTTGGTAAGGTGATTGAGGTATGTCACCCCCTCAACAAGGTAATCGAGGCATGTTACCCCCTCGACAAGGTGTGGTCTACTTGCTATGGTAGCTACACAATGAATAATCTGAGGCATGTCACCCCTCATCAAGGAGATCGAGGCATGTCACCCCCTCGACAAGGTGTGGTATAACTAGATGGATCCACTAGAAAGCCATAAAAAAGATCAAGTATAACATATGGTGGCATATAGTTTAGAGACTAAGACTTTATATAAGGGCCCCTTGGATCGAGCTCCCATTTTAAGCCTCAATTGGTGCTAAGTCTAATCCCATGGATACTTTAAATAATCATACTTTAGTCATAACATGAATAACTTGTAGGAGACATGATAACATGACTTTAGCTCATAAACATGCTTGACCTCTAGTAATGATCCTAACTTGAACATGAGAATAGATAATAATCATACATGATCTTTCTAATAGTGAGCCTAACTTGACCATAAGAATAGATAACAATCATACATGATCCTTTGCTTTAAAATGAATGTCACAAAAGAGGTAAAAACCCTTGAAATAGGGCTTATCTTGATACTTGCACATCATAAATACTTTTTATGTCAAGACATACTTAAAAGCCCTTAATTATCATAGAGTCACTTGACTTGTAGATCTTGTAATAGATCATCAATAACTTGAGAATTCTTGACTTGACATTTTATCAAACACTTGGTGGGTTCATAATACTAGTTCAAAATCATGCAATTCGAGAGTGAAATAATATGAAAAAACCTTATGCAAATCAACCCACCAACATGTAGTAAAACCCTCATATAGGGTAACTTGAAATCCATCATCAAAAGTCATAATAGATCATTGTTTCATAGGTCAAAACATGCATAGTCTCAATAGACAAAGATCAACTCATGGTGTAAGCTTAAATAGATATGCATAAACAATAATACTTTGATAAAGCCCCAACATAATTCATACTCATATTTCATAATAAGAGATACCCATAAGTAATATAACTTGAAATTATGCAATTTTCATGAAAAGGAAGATTGAGCTCCATGGGTGAAAGGACCCAATGAATGAAACCCACATACCTCAAACTTGAGTTTTCTTGAGATGAGCTTGAAGTTAGAGCTTGAAGTAAATCCTTAAGTTCCAAAATTAAGCTTGAAATCCTTAAATTTGGAATAAGATATTTAGTTAAGTCTTGAAGAGGTTTTTGAGTGATATATAGTTGAAAAATGGCTAAGTATGAGTAATTTTACGCTTAAGTGGGCATGGGGCTATGACCCTAATGCCCTTGGCCGAAATAGAAAAACCAAGGAAAAACTTACACTGGTCCGTGTTCTTGGCACGATGCAAACCCATCGCGCAGGAAACATTAGTACTACTCTGAGCCCCAGGGCGCGGACAAACACTGTTTCTCAAGAATTATCGAATCACTACGGGTCCTCTAAAATATGAGTTATAGCCATTTTCCAATGAATTGTGCCCCCTAATCGAGAATACGATTTTGATATCACGCACAAAATTTGAGATATATGAAAATCACGATTATGGGTATTTTCGAAACCTATTTTGGGGCATTTTGGTTCTAATGTTGGCCACCACTAGAAAACATGCAAAGTGAAGAGAACATGTATGCACACTTTTCAAGAATTATGAATTATTCGACTTTACCTTGCTAGTTCTTCATGGTTCCTACAAACCTAGTTGTCGATTTAGTTACTCATGATTTGTGTATATGCAAGACTTATGAATTTGAATAACATTATAGAGAACTTTCATAATTGAAATAAGAACAAGTGTATCCAAGCTCGAATGAGAATCACAAGGTTGAAACTAGAAGATCAAATCAAAGTTTACAAGTGTTTCTCCAAACTCTCTAATATTTTTCTCTATTCTATCTCACTATTTTTATGCTAACTCTTCGAAATCTCTAAGAAAAATAACCTAAATACCTATTTATAGTGTTTACAATACAAGTCCGAACAGAATAAGATAACTGAATTGACATGCAGCATGAGATGCTTTACGGGCCATATTATGATTTATGGCTTATATTTGGGCTTTCGTAATTTATTGCTATAAATCTAGACTAGTCTTCTACGACACCCCTCTATGGTCGTAAAAGGTTCTACGGCCCGAAGGGGGTTTCGTCTGATAAAACTTAAAAAAGTCCTTCATCTATGATCCTCAGGGCATGAGACTTGATCTATGACTTGTAAAATGGTTCACGAGCCGTCTGCATGTTTTTAAACAAACATATGAAATCTACTCCTCACTGGAATTGTACATGACACCTCCTTCACAGTCCATAAAATGCTCTATGGCCCATAATGGGTCTTGTACATTCTGATTAATGCTAGAGATGTCATACTTCATCCCTCTCAATGTCTCATCCTCTATGTCAGCCTTCTTCAACAATTAATCAAACACTCCTCAACTTTAGAGCAACCAACACCTGTATCACGATGATGCGGTAGCACATAAGGACCATTCTTTAACCACCTCTGTGACCCCAATCAACATCTCTATCCTGGCCCCTGTTTCTGCCATAGTAACCTCCATAATTATTATCTCTAAAGGTTATAGTTCCGACCTTGATTTCCTTAACCTTGGTACCAATAGTTCTGGTTAGACCTCTGACCGTTGGTCCAGAAACTCATGATTTGATCACTAATGAAGCAAGCGTCTTCATCATAAGAAGGCTCCTCGTACATGGGTGCTCGTGAAGGCTGATGAGCAAATGTATTAACTAATTCCTGATTCTTCTTCATTAATAACTCCATGTTAGTACTAATTCGGGCAAGCTCTAGCATCTTCTCCTCATCTAATTTAGCTTGCTCCAAACTAATAGTGACTGCACACAAGCTCTTGGTAGAGGACCTATCTCTTAGACCTCATGCACGATTTGTCTTAAACACCTTTCTAGCTTCTTAGAAACCCATGTAAATAGATGATCTAAAAATGCATCACCTATGATGGTATTAGCACATGCTTGGCTATTCTCATCCAAGGTGTGGTAGAAGATCTCCACCAAGGCATTATCAACTATCTTATGGTCAGGAACACTCCTTAGGCACTTTGTGAATCTTTCCCATGTGTACAGGTCATATTACCAGGAAGTTGCTCAAAGTTGTTGATCTAATCCTTTAATTTGAACTTCTTTGATCTCGGGAAGAACCTCTTCAAAAAGGTCTTCTAAAACTCAACCCAACTGGTGATTGAACTCTACTGGAGTTCGGATAGCCATATCATTATATTCTTGTTAGACATAATGGGAAGATATGAAGCCTAATAAAGCCTAATAACATCATTAGATAGATTCTGAGTTCCCATTACATTGTTACAGATGAATATAATATTGTGTAGATGGCTATGCAGATCCACTGATGGTAGGCCCGCGAACAACCCATGGTTCTACAGTATCTAAAGCAACCCACTTGAAACAATGAACTTTGTGTCATCCGGTAGTAGTGTTAACACAATACCTCCAGTAATATCCATAGTAATATGATTTAGCCAATATTGATTCCATTGATAAGCTTTGATGTTGAGGACCTATGGATGTGGATTAATGTCCTTAACAGGAGGTAGATTGTTGTCAATCTCAATTTTATTCTTGTTTTGATTCAGAGCTACATTAACCGTGTTGTTTACATTATTTTAGGCCACCCTTCTCAAGTTCTTTGGTTCTCTGGTCAAACGGAATCAAGGGAATTCCTCGAATTTGCATGTTGTGCATACACTACACCTACACGATAAAAAAAAAAACAAAAACAACAAATATGTAAAACGAGGGAAATGAGGATTTATTCCTGAACTACTCAACATAAACAAGTCTAGCCGTATTCCCCGGCAATAGAGCAAAAAACTTGATGTCACCTAAGCTACACCTCCTTTTGAAGGCTAAAGCAGTCATTGTCAAGATATATAACCTAACTGAGGTTAGGGTCGATTCCACAAGGAATAGGGTAGACTTAGAAGAATTTAAAGCAATTTGAATGGATTAACCTACTTGTCTCCCAAAAGAGGGGGGGGGGGAGTTGTAAAAACTATGAAAAGTAATCCTAGATTAAGACAAGTGGGAGATCAGTATAAAGAGTGACTAGGGTATTGTGTTCCCCGTGATTCCCTAACTTGGTATTACCAGATAATTGAAATTTTTTCTAGTGTGTAGTGAGCAGCACAGTAAGTTAAGTTTACCAATCTTTCTGATTCAGGCGAGAGGTAATTTCACTATGTAATTTGATTAATCCCCATGGTGTGGCATTACTAACTCTCACCTATTGTTCTAGTACAACCTCACCTTGATCCGATTTGGTTGATTAGAGGAGAAACATCAATTGAAACTTGATAATTAATCTCTTTTCCTATTTATTACTGTCACGACCCAAGCCTAGGGCCTTTTCTTGACCGGCGAATGGGGAACCCGAAGGAACCCTAAACAAGCCTCATAGAATATCACTACACTTCTTTGGTCGTGAAAGCAATTTAAAAATGACAATAAGAGTTAAGCATAAAAAGGGGAATTAGGACAAAGGGAAGGAGTTAAACACTTGAATAACATAAACGTGTTAAGTTCAAGCATAATACATAACTTGACCAATAACACCTCTATACATAGAACTTAGAGGGGGCCATGACAAGCAACCTGGCTCATTTTCATAGTCATAAGTATTCCAAAATATACAAGATGTAGTCTAATCATAAGCATGAAAAAAGATAGTTATTGAACCCTGACATGAGGACTCACTAAAAGCTAACTTTAACAATCTGTATAGCCACGAGGATAGGAGCTTCGGTTCCTACATCGTAACATCATGTAGAACGTACTAAGTATGTGGGATGAAATGCAATAAGAGATAGGCATCATAATCAAAATGCATAATTAAAAGAAATAGGTAGCATAATAACAATATGGCATGTACAACCAATGCTTAAGTAAATCATGCTTTACAAATCATTAATCTTACATAAAACATAATATATAAGTGTGGGAATAAATCTCAACCGACATACCATATGACCAAGCAAGATACAAGTTAGAATCCCGATGTAAACCTTACACTGGAAGAAAAGGGGGAAGTTACTTGCCAAGGTGAACCTCCTAATGACTAAGTGTATCCACTAAGACTAGTGTGAAATAGTTACTCACCTCTAGTTATTGGACTTGGGTACTCACCTCAAGCCCTCATGTTAAGGGTACTCACCTCTTAGAGATTTGGGGACTCGCCTCTTATCCTTTCACCTATGGTGGCACATAGTTCTAGGACTTGTGGACTCGCCTCTAGTCCACTCAGTGCTAAGACTAATCCCATGAAATATATAAGATAATCATACTTTAACAACTTGCAATAAATATAGAGACATAACACGAGTACCTCTTAACATCATTGACCTCAAATGGTGAGTCTAACTTCAATCATAAGAATGGGTCATCATCAACAATACCCATACATTACCGTAAACATCAAAGGCTCACAAGAGGTATAATCTTGAAAAAGGGTCTTAATCCGTCCTGATAACATAATCAATATTTTCATGACTTAAACTCATCTTTAGAAAGCTCATAATCATCATAGAGTTACTTGAATAATAACTCAACCAATAGATCATCAAAAGTTAAAGAGTCCTTAAAAAGGCATTTTATTAGACACTTGGCGGATGTGTAATGCTAGTGTAAAATCATGCAATTCAAAAGTGGAATCATGCAAGAAAACTTGAAGTAAAATAGCCCACCAACACATAGTAATACCATCTTGCAAAATACACTGCAAACCCTCATCAAATATCAAGAGAAATCATAGTTCCATAGCTTAAAACATGCATAATCATAATAGGTAAATCATCTCATGGTATAGGCTTAAAAATGAGTAATCGCGTATTTTCAACCAAACTTTCATAAAATCCCAATATAGTATATGATCGTAATCACTAGTGAGTAATACCTGTAAGCAACACAACTTGGAAACATGTAATTTTCATAGAAATGGAAGATTGGGCTTCATGGGTGAAAGGTACCCATGAGTGAACTCACATACCTTATACCTTGAATTTCTTGAATTGAGTTGTGAAAGACTTGAAGTTTGGAAGTTTGTCTTGGAATCCAAAGTTTGCTCTTGAGTTTCCTTGAATTTGTATCAGGATTTTAATGGAGGCTCTTGAGAGGATTTGAGAGTGTATTCCAATTAGGAGGAGTGAATTTGATCTTTAGGCATAGGGTTAGGTCTTTAAAAGGTGTTATGACAACATAGGAATTCCCAAAATACCAATAGAAAAGGATAAATTTGTGGAATTCCATTAATGAGGCGGAATTTAGCAAAAACTCGTATATTCCCCTACACATACAAGTTCTATGAAAACAGGCATAACTTCTTCATACGAACCCTAAATAAGGTGAAACTAAGTGCGTTGGATAGCTAATTCCAAGATATTTGATTTGGTAGGTCGTGGGACACCCATTCCATTGTGTTCTAAGATATATTCCCCTTTAAAGTTGACCCTCCTACCAATACTTGTGTAAAACTTAGCCAACTGAAATTGTTTTGAACTTGGCTTGACATAAGACCTATGATGGTCTTAAATGACTTAAATGAGCTTGAATTAGATTTGAATGAGATCTTGAAGCTTGAATGAGTTTATTGAGACCCGGAAGTGAGTTTAGGACACTTGAATTGGGTGAAATGTTTGTCTAAGTGTTTGAGAGAGTATTGGGTAAAGTGTTGTATGATATGACGGTAAAATAATGCTAAGTATAGGTACTTTCACATATGGGAAGGCTTAGGTACAAGACCCAAAAGCCTTAGACTGCAATAAAATAACTACGCACAAAATACGGCAGTGGTGTGGCCCAGTCGCGTCGCGCTAGGGGCGCGTAGGCACACTAGCTTTGTTGCTCACTTGAAATTTCAGATTTTGCTACGGTTGCTCTAAAATTTAGGTTAGACCCATTTCACACTCAATTTTGACCCTTGAACAAGAATATGAAGTTAGATTTTCAATATCACACATGAATTTTGAGATATATGGAAATTATGATTCCGGCATTTCCGAGGCACATTTTCGGGCACTTTTTGGAGTTGTTACAATTACAACCTTGATCCAGTCAGTAACACTAGGAGATTTATAACATTAGCCATTGCTAATAAGCATGCAAACCAAAGAGAATTAATTAATACATGCATGCACACTTTCCAAGAATTACGAATTATCTGGTTTCACCTTGTTAGTTCTTCATGGTTCCCACAACCCTAGTTATGGATTTAGCTATTCATTATTAGTGTAGATGGAAGAATCATAATTTTGAATAACCTAATTGAGCACTTATACAATAGAATTACGATCAATAAATCTAAACTCTTTACCAAGAATCACAAGATTGAATTAAGCACACAAAATTATATTTCACAAGAGTCGCACAAATGTCTCTCGAGCTCTGTACTATTCTCTACTATTTTTTATGAAAAATAACCTTAAAAATCTATTTATAGTATTTAAAATGCAAAAGAAAAATGAATTAGGAGAGCTGGGTTGACAGGCTTTATCGGCACTTCTATGGGTCGTATAATGTTTTATGGCCCGTAGTGAGGGCTTGATGGATTCTGTCACCAAATTTGGGGGCAATTTCTATGAGACCCATATATGGGCCATATACAGTTGTATTTCCTGTAAAACGTTTTGTCTCATGACTTTTCATCAACTCCCTACTTTCCAATCCTCAAGGCACAACACCGTGTATAGCTTGTAGAAACCTTTATGGCTCATCTGCATGTTCGTAGATTCAACTTCAAAAAATCACCCTTCACTAGATTTTTGTATGAAACCATCTCTATGGCCTGTGACAATTTCGACGGCTCGTAAAGGGTCTCGTATATCAGCACTTTGTACAAGTTTTGCACACTTAGCCTCAAAATCATACCAATCCTGTATTCCTGCAAAAGAAATAGAAGAACACATCAAATCTACTAATTTCGCTTTGAGAACACATAAAGTTCCAAGTTTTAACAATCAAATGTGTTGTATTTTTACAACACATCACTAACAACAAGATTTCAGAGAAGAGCAAGGTAACCAATATTTTGAATTTCCAAGAGGTCAACATAACAATGACCATGGTGGAAATAGAGGTTGAGATGTAGGATCAACTCTATCAAAACTAGTCCCCAAACTTTCAAAGTCAAGTACAATCCCGATGCTTTTCTAGAATGGTAGTCACTTTGTGAGAGGATCTTTCATGTCAATGATTTGACCAAGATCAAGAAGAGTTTTTTCGCTATTGCTCAATTTGATGGGTACAATATTACATGGTAGGAATACATGAACAGATACCATCTAGTTCTTCAAGAAGGACTACCACCAATGTGGACTAATTTGAAAGCCCTTATGAGAGTCCAATATGTACCGGAAAGGTATAGAAAAGAATTGCTAGCCAAATTGTACAATTTGAGGTACGAAAACAAGAGTATAGCAGCTTACTATTATGAGAGAGAAATTTTGATCTTGAAGCTTGAGTACAATGAGAATAAAAAGTATGCCTTCATTCACTTTAAGGTAGGATTGAAAAAAGAGATCTCTTTTAAGATGGCAATTCACTAGGTTGCTAGTTTGAATGACTTCTTTGAAGTGGCCCCTGAGATAGAGAGGGAACTGAAGGAAGAAAAGTTGTATAAGTACAAAGTATATCATCATCATTCTTGGAGGAAGAAAAAGTAAAAAGCTCAAATATCTTCGGGATGGAACAAAGGCAAGGATCTTAAGAAGCCTTATGAGAAGAAATCCGTTGAATGCAATGCTCCAAAGTATTCAACAATAGAAGGAGGTAACAAAAAACTGGTCAAGTACCCTAAAGGCATTCAATGACGCAAGTGTAAAGGATGGGGTTATATGATGCTGGAATGTCCTAATCGATTGAATATCCTAGTCCAAGGAGGAGAGTTATACCTTGATGAAGAGATAGACCAAGAAGAAGGTTGTGAAGATAAGCCCCAAGATGAAAATGAGTTTGATGATGATGATGGTGAGGAACAAGATCCATGTTGAGGGAGAAATGTAGCCATTACTAATGGGTTGATGAGGAAAAATCCAATTGTAGATGCTTGGCCTCAAGAATGAGAGTTCACCGTGCCCATGTATATGGTGAGATGAGTCATGATTAGCAAGGCCATGGATGATCCATGTCAAAGAGAAAATCTCTTCCATTCCAAGGCCTCATCAAAGGTAATGTATGTTCCTTGATGATTAATAGTGGAATTCCTAAAACTCCCCACTACTAATCATGCCATGCCTTACAAACTTCAATGGTTGATGAAGAGCGCAATAATAAGTGTTGATCAAATTTCAAATTGGGAAGTACTAAGATGAGATCTATGTGATGTGGTCCCAATGCAAGATTGTTATGTGCTATTCGGGAGACCATGGCAATATGACATGCAACTAAATATCATGGTAGATGCAATAAGTTTCACTTGTGTTGGATAGTCGTAAGTATGTCCATCATCCTATGTCGCCCTCCCAAGTCAATAAAATGTATCAAAACATGAGTGAATTGAGGAATAAAGAGAAGTGCAAAAAGGAACATATGTGATGTGCTGCCAAAATACAACACTTTGGATGATTTAAACTTGGAAGTTTATGAGTTCTTGTAGTGATTCTAGTTGATTTGATGTGGTTTTATATTGGTATTGGAGGATTACAAGGTTGGGATGATTTTTTGGCTAAGTGTGCAGAAGTTGCAGAAATTACTAATCTACGATACCCTTTATGAGTCGTAGAAAATTTCATGGGTCATAAAGTCAGTTTTGTACTGAAATCTAGTAAAGCGTGATTTTCTGAAGATGAGTCTATGAACATGCAGACGAACCATAAAAGTTTCTATTAGTTGTAGAGCATATTTCGTATCCTGAGGATCAAAAAGTGGGGAGTTGCTGAAAATTCAACTGATGAAACACTCCACGGGCCATAAAATAATATAAATCCCATAGATGGGTCTCATAGAAGTCATTCCCAGATTTGTTGAAGGAATCCACATAGCCCTGACTATAGGCCGTAAAACTTTATGTGGCCCATAGAGTATGCCGACCAAGTTCTCCTATTTTATTTTGATTTTGTATTTTAAATACTATAAATAGTTTTTTTTTATCATGTTTTGTATGAAATAGTAGAAAATAGTACAAAACTTCAGAGAGTCATTGTGAGACACTTGTGAAACATTATTTTGTGTTATTTAATTTAAACTTGTGATTCTGGGTGAAGAGCTTGGATTTCTTGTTCTTAATTCTATTGTGTAAGTGTTCAATTATGTTATACAAAATCATGAATCTTGCATCTACACTAACTAGAATTATGGAAACCATGAAGAACTAACAAGGTAAAACTAGATAACTCATAATAAATGGAAAGTGCACATGCATGTATTAATTAATTCTCTTTGGTTTGGATGCTTTTTAATGATGGCCAACATTAGAACTCCCCTAGTGTTACTGACTGGTCAAGGTAGTAATAAATAGGAAACGATATTAGTTAATAGGATGCGATTGATGTTTCTCGTCTAATAAACCAAACTGGAGCAAGGATGGGTTATACTAGAATAATAGGCAAGAGTTAGTAATGTCACACTGCTGGGATACATCATATCATGCAGTGAAATTTTCCTCTTGTCTGGATCAAAGGATTTGGTAAACATAACTTACCATTCTGCATGCTATACACTAGAAAATAATTTGATTATCTAGTAATATCGAGTTCGAAAATCATGGGGAACACAATACCCTAGTTACTCTTCATACTGATTTCACACTAGTTTTAGTTTAGGATTACTTTCTATAGCTTTTACAACCCCCCCCCCCCTTTTGGGGAGATAAGTAGGTGAATCCACTCAAATTGCTTGACATTCTTCTAAGTCTACCCTATTTCCTGTGGGATCGACTCTAACCTCAGTTAGGTTATATATCTTGACAATGACTGCTTTAACCTTCAAAAAGGAGGTGTAACCTACGTGACATCAAGATTTTGGTGATGTTGCCAGGGGAATACTTTATTGCTATAGGTATAGATATAAAGTGTATAAAAGATATTTTAAGCTAGAGTAGTTTATTTTGAGTTCGTTCAGGAATCAACCCTTATTTCCCTAAATTTACATTTTTATTGTTTTTGTTTTGTTTCAACATGCACGTATCGTGTATGCACAATATGCAAATTCGAGGCTTTCTGTTGACTCAGTTTGACTCGAAGATCCAAAGAACACTGAGAAGAATAACCCAAGATAATGCAAACAACATGACTAATGCATATTTGAATTAAAACTAGAAAGAAAATGAGAATGATAATAACCCACCTCCACTTGAGGATATTGATCCACAATCATAGGACCTCAACTTCAAAGCTTATCAATGGAATCAATATTCGCTGAATCCTATGGCTATGGATGTTACTGTAGCTATTGTGTTATCGCCACTACCGGATGACATAAAGTTCATGGTTTCAAGTGCAACATTTCAAATGTTGTAGAATCGTGGGTGGTTTGTGAGCCTACCATCAGAGGATTCATAAAGCCATCTACACAATGGCATGTTTTTCTATAAGACTGTAATGGAAACTCAGAATCTATCTATGGATGTTGTTGGGCTTCGTATCTTCCCACTTTCATTAACAGGTAATGCAGTGATATGGCTATCCAAACTCCTACAGTGTTTGATCACTAGTGGGTTGAGTTGCAAAAAGCTTTTTTAGAGAGGTTTTTCCTGAGATCGAAGAAGCTTAAGTTGAAGGATCAGATCAACAACTTCAAGCAACTTCCTTGTGACTCGAACTGTATCATATGGGAGAGTTTCATGAAGTGTCTGAGAATTATCGGTGACCACAACATAGTTGATGATGCTTGGTAGAGATTTTCTACCATGCCCTGGACTAGAATAGCCAAGCATATGCTAATACCATCATGGGTGATACGTTTTTAGATCAACCATTTGTAAGTGTTGCTGAGAAGTTAGAAAAGGTGGTCAAGAAAAATTGTTCATAGGGGTTGAGGGATAGGTCCTCTACCAGGAGCTAGTGTGCAGTCAGTTCTAGTTCGGTACAAGCTAAAATAAATGAGGAGATGATTCATGATCTTGCCTTGATTAGTACTAATTTGGAGTTTTTGATTAAATGCCTCAAAAAGTGCCTGAAAATGTGCCTTGAAAATGCCCAAATTCGTAATTTCCATATATCTCAAAATACGTGCATGATATTGAAAATTCGACTTCATATTCATGATCACGGGGGAAAATTGAGTAGGAAATGAGTATAGTCTCTACTTTAGAGCAACCGTATCAAAATTTCATTTTCCAAAGCTGACCAAAAACAGTGGCGATCCATGCCCCTAGCGCGATGCGGCGAAGGCGCAGACTAGTGTTAATTTTGTGCCAATTTTTTTGTTTTGGTCCCAGGCATTTAGGCCATGTTTAAAACACCTATACTTAGTCATTTTTCAATGCCAAATCAATCAAGACATTCGCCAAAACCCTCTCTAATACTTAGCCAAATATTTCATCCAAAATCAAGTGTCCCAAACTCATTCCGGATCTCACGAATTCCATTTAAGCTTCAAGTTCTCATTAAAGTCTTCATCAAGGAAATCTCCAAGTTTGAGGTATGCAGGTTTCAACCATTGGGTCGTTGCACCCCTGGTGACCAACCTTTCTTTTTATGTAAATTACATGTTTTGAAGTTGATTTATCTATGGGTAGTTCTTATTATGAATTTGACTATGAACTATGTTGGAGTTTCCTAAAATGTTGTCTATATAAGTACATTTGACCTACGAATCTATGATCCATTATGAGATTTGATGAGGGGTTTCAATGTATCTTGCATGAAGGTATTACCAAGTGTCAGTGGGTTGATTTACATTAAGTTTTCTCATATGATTTTACTCTTGAATTGCATAATTTTGAACTAGCATTACATACCCACCAGGTGTTTGATAAAATATTCCGTTAAGCATTCTTGAGTTATTGAAGGTCTATTGCATGGCTTACGAGTTAAGTGACTTTATGATGATGAAACAAATGTATGAATGTGTTGATTTCTTGAAAAGTATCTATAGTATTGCAAGTTGACCATACCTTGTTGAGGGGGTGCTATGCCTCAGTCTCCTTGTCGGGGGTGGTAAGCCTGTACTACCAATTGAGGGGTAGATACCTCAATTGCCTTGTCGGGGTGGTGGTGGTGGTGGTGAAACGACTCCAAAAGTGCTAGAAAATGTGCCTTGGAAGTGGCCAGAATCATAATTTTCATATATCTTAAAATCCGTGTGTTATTTTAGAAATCAGACTTCATATTTTTGTTCAAGGAGCGAAATTGAGTGGGAAATGGGTCTAAACCCAATTTTAGAGAAAACAAATTGCAATTTCAAAATCAAATTCAGTGAGGTTTCCGCGCCCAGGTGCAACACGCTAAGGGCAAAGTGTAATTTTTGTTAAGTTATTTTCATTTTGTCCCAAGGCTTTTGAGTCTTGGGCCTAAGCCTTCCTATATGTGAAAATACATATACTTAGCCTTATTTCACCTTTATATGATCCAAGACATTCCCCAATACTCTCTCAAACCCTTAGACTAATATTTCTCTCAAATTCAAGTGCTCAAATCCCTTCCGGATCTTAAGGAATTGATTCAAGCTTCAAGTCACCTTTCAAATCTTCTTCAAGGAATTCTCCAAAGTCAAGGTATGTAGGTTTCAACCATTGGGTGCTTTCACCCATGGTGCAAAAGCTTTCTTTTTACCTAAATTGCATAATTTCAAGTTGATTTACTTATGAGTCTTACTTATTATGAATTAATCTATAAACTATGTTGGGGTTTCACAAATTGTGACTATTTTAGCATGTTTTGAGCTACGAATCTAAGATCCATTGTGGGATTTGATGAAGGGTTTTGATGTATATTTCTTGAGGGTGTTACCAAGTATTTATATATTTTTTTACATTGAATTTTATTACATAATTTTATCCCTAAATTGCATGGTTTAACACTAGAAGTACACCCACCCAGTGTTTGATAAAATGTCTAGTTATGATTTTTTGAGGAATTTGAAATGTCAATGCATGTTTTATAAGTTTAATGATTTTTTTGATGATGAAAGGAATATATGTATATGATATTATCCTATATCGTGTTGGGAATTGACCATGCCCCATTCAGGGGGTTGTGAACCTGGGCAACCATATCGAATTGTTTGTTCCTTGATAACCGGGTTTAGAGGTTGGTACCTCAATCACCATGGGCGGTAGAGTGAGATGATCCACCAACCATGTCAAGGGGTTTGTACCTTGATAACTGGGTTGAGGGGTTGGTACCTCAATCACTATGGGTGGTAGGGTGAGATGATCCACCAACTATGTCGAGGGGTTTATACATTGATAACTGGGTTGAGGGGTTGGTACCTCAATCACCATGGATGGTAGGGTGAGACGATCCACCAACCAATCAAGGGATTTGTACCTTGAAAATTGGGTTGAGGGATTGGTACCTCGATCACCATGTGTGGTAGGGTGACACAATCCATCAACCATATCGAGGGGTTTGTACCTTGACAATCAATTGAGGGGTTGGTAGCTCAATCACCATGGGTAGCAGGGTGAGACAATCCACAAACTAATTGAGGGGGGTGGTACCTCAATATATTATGACTTATATCGTGATGGTCCCTTCTTGCACATGTAATATGTTTTATATAAGCATAATTTTGTTTCAACCATCATTCATACATGCCATATTGTTATTATGCTATCAATTTCCTATGTTTATGCATTTCAATTACGTTGCCTATCTCTTGTTGCATTGAATCCTACATAGTCAGTACATTCGAACGTACTAATGTATACTCTTGCCTACATGATATTATCATGTAGGAACCGGAGCTCCTATTGATTCCTCTCCACATGCTTAGCCAGATTTTTCATATTCACTTTTGGTAAGTCCTCAAGTCCGGGGATAATATCTATCTACTCTCATGCTTATATTTTGACAATATCTCGTATACTTGGATAAGTTATTGCCATTATTATGAGGGTGAGCCCATTTGCCTGCCTTCACCCCCATTAAGTTTTATGTTTAGAAGTGTTTTTAGACAAGTTATGTAATGATGCTATAAGCTTGAATCCCTCTTGACTCCCTTAACATTTTATGAAGTAAAGGTTTTCCCTTAGTCTCTATGCCCTTATTTCCATTCTTTCTGATTGTGTTTAATTGGTTTCACAACCAAGGATGTGTAATGATATGTTATGAGGCTTGCTTGTGGTTCCTTCAGGTCCCCCATGCGCCGTGTCACATCTAGGCCCCTAGTTTTGGTCATGACAAACTTGGTATCAGAGCACTAGGTTGTTAATGGTCCTCGAGGTCCAACACACCGCATAAATTAGAGTCCTATTCATAGTTGTGAAGCGCAGCACAACTATGAATAGGAGGCTCTGAGGCGTTCTAGTAAATGTTTCACTTCTACAAGATCTATGTCGTGCAATAGAGTTAGATCCCCTAGGGCTTATTGCTAACCCCTAACCATTACATTTCATGGTATGTCTCAATCTACTCAGGATGGTAATATATCAAATGTAGAGGTTCAGAATGGTCTATGGGTTATTGGCCAAAGAAGTGACTAAGTTGACTTCTCAATTCAATCAACAAGTGAGTGTCCCTGAGACTTCAAATGATAAAAGGAAGGGTAGTGAGGCCAAGAGGGCCTGTGTTGGAGGTAAGTTCCAAATTCCCAAATGTAGAGGTGGCGGTGGTGTGGTGCATTATGATAGTAGCCCAAGATATGGTGGAGGCCATGATGGCCTATGCTTGAGGGGCACTAATACTTGTTATAGTTGTGGAGAGTTGGGTTAGAAGGTAAATGATTGTCCTCGTAAATATAATAAGGGTAAGGGAGGTGATGAGAGCTTGGCTATTGATGAGGTGTCTAACTCAAAGTGGCAAGATGGCTATGAAGGGAGAACCAATCCTAAGTTTCCAAGGTATGGAAGGCACCATGGTGGCCCATGCTTGAGGAAGACTAATACTTGTTACGATTGTGGTGAAGTGGGTCACAAGCTAGTTGATTGTCAATGTGCTCGAAGGAGGTGTAAGGGTGGTCGACCTTTAGAACTAGGTGGTATGTTGATCAAGAGGCTCAAGGAGGGAATGATGCCCAATGTTGTTATCAGTATGTTGAAGTTCCCTTAGCCTTTGATGTATATACATTGATAGGCCGGGTGTGCCACTATCTCTTTCATTCTTCTTCTTATTGCTAGTGGGCTTCTTGTGTGTTTCGAGTTGTTATGTGAACCTTTGGTGTCTACCCTTTTGTTGAGTATATTATTGTTAGAAAGTTCATAGGTGTGGATCCTTGTTCATATTGCATTAGGTATTGCCTTGTGGCTTCTTGGATTTGATATGGTGGATTTGATGTCATACTTAGGATATAATAGTTGCATACATATTATGTATCCATTCGTAGTAGGACCTGTTCAGTTAGATTTCAATTCCCTAATAAACTCGTCCTTGAGTGGGGGCTTGTAATGTGGTTGTGAAGGGTTAAATCTGTTTCTTGTCTTATGGTACAATTGATCTCTAAGGGTTGTATTTGTCATCTTGTAAGTGTTAGGGGTGTTGAACCTAAGTTATTTCTATTGAGTTGTTTCCGATGATTAATTAGCTAGTGAATGTCCTTTCCGATATTTTAAATTTGGGGTAGTATCTTTCGATTTGACTGGTGCACTGACTATATCTATAAGTCTCATTAATAGGGTCTATAGTTCCTAGCTTATATAGTTTATGGTAGTTTTAGTGGTGATATGTTAGGTTGTTTCCTAGGTGAGGAGGAGCATGTGAGTCATTTGAGGGTAGTACTATAATGTTTAGGGAAGAGAAGTATGCTAAGCATGAGAAGTGTGAGTTCGGATGCAAAAGTTTGCCTTCCTAGGTCATGTGTTGTCGGGGGATGGTATTAAGATGGACCCTAAAATGATGGAAGTGATCAATGGTTTGCCTAGACCTTTGATTTCATCAGATATTAGGAGCTTCTTGGGCATAGCAGGATATTACTGGAGTTTGTGAATAGGTTCTCTTCTATTACTTCTCCTATGACTTAGTTGACCCCAGTAAGGCCAATGTTGTGATTGACATTTTCAGTAGAGTGATTTGATAGGCTCGGGAGTCGCTATTTCTTGTATCATTCCTTTTCATTAATAGGTTTTGTATGTCCCGAATGGTGAGATGAGTGTGTTGTGACTAGAAGGTCTGTAAGGGTCTCCTTATGTTCTTATTGCACAAACTTGGTTGAATTTAGCTTGATGGGTTGGAATGTCTTGGGACGGTTTGACTGCATGCATATCATGCTTCCAATAAGGGTAGAACCCGTAAGGTGTAATATGACGGTTAAGGATAGACGGTCTATTTGGTAAACTACAATGGGTTAGTCACTTCTCCAAAATTAATTTTCAGTTCGGATTTTGTCCCCAAGTAAGGATGAGGATAGGTGATATCCCTAAGTGTTTTTTCGGACTAGGAGTGACCATTTTGATTCAAGGTGAGGTTAGTTAGGAAAAGGTTGAAAACAGCCCAAAGTCATCAACAGTCCTATGCAGACGTAAAAAGAAGAGATTTTGAATCTAAAGTTGGCGATTGGGTCTATTTGGAGGTTTCACCCATGAAGAATATGATCCAGTTTGGCAAGAGGGGAATTGAGTTTATACTTTGTAGGTTCTTATAGAGTGTGAAGGGGGATTGAGAAGGTTGCATATGAATTGGAGTTGCCTACGAATAGGGATATGGTTCGTCCAGTTCTTCATGTATCTAGGTAGAAGAGATGTGTTGGTGACTCAGGTGCTATAGAACTCCTTGAGGTTGTGGGTGTTGTGGAAGATAAGTTGACTTAGGAGAAGATCCCAGTGGAGATATTGGATGCATGGATGGGAAGAGTTGATTAATAAGAATGTAGTTTTTGTGAAGGCCCTTTGGAAGAATCGTCAAGTCGAAAGTATCTCTCTAGGAGCCAGAGCGGGCATAGAGAAGCAATATCTGTACCTCTTTCATTCTATTCAAGCTTATGATAGCATGTCAAGTCATTATCATGATTTAAAGTCCTACATTTCAGCGTCTATGTCATGCGCATGCATTCCTTTTAAGGTTGACAAGTTCATGATGATTTTGATACTTATGTTGAGACCTTGAAAATGGTGTTTTAAATGTAATGTTGAATTCTTTTTGGGGTTGATTTCTTCATAGTTACTCTTCTTATGTATATTTCCTTAGACAAGAGATGAGCATATAAAAAGATGGCATGCATGAATGATATTTGAAGTAAACATGTTTATGTATACATCATATTACATGCGTTGGAATATACCATCATCATAGACCAAGCAACTTAACACTTGGATTCTGAAGTAGCCACCCCTTAGTAGTAATTGAGGTACCTACCCCTCAATTGGTTGATAGGCATGACCACCCTCTATCATAAGTGATTGAGGTATAAACCCCTGAATTGGTGGATGGCTTACCACCCCCAACCGAGGCGATTGAGGTACCAACTCCTCAATTAGTTGACAAACATGACCACCCTCCGCAAGAAGTGATTGAGGTACCAACTCATCAATCGACTGATGGCT
This sequence comes from Solanum clarkiae, assembly GCA_011800125.2. Classification (NCBI taxonomy): domain Eukaryota; kingdom Viridiplantae; phylum Streptophyta; class Magnoliopsida; order Solanales; family Solanaceae; genus Solanum; species Solanum clarkiae. The sequence continues at coordinate 54,733 of JAABOM020062537.1, read as the reverse complement.
TACCACCCCTATCCGAGGCAATTGACGTATCAACACCTCAATTTGTTAATGGCTTACCACCCCTATTCGAGGTGATTAAGGAATCACCCATCAATTGGCTATGGTCAACTCACAACAAAGTAGATATTTCTCATGAAATCAACACATACATATCACTCTGTCATCATCATAAAGTCACTTAACTCATATGCCAAGCATTAGGACTTCAACAACTCAAGATACATTAATCAGACATTTTATCAAACACTTGGTGGGTGTCCAATGCTAGCATAAAACCCTGCAATTCAAGAGTGTAATCACATAAGTAAATTCAATGTAAAACCACTCACCAACACTTGGTAATACCCTCATGCAATATATATGAAAACCCTTTATCAAAACTTGAGATAGATCAAAGATTCTTGGCTCAAAACATGCTAAAATAGTCACACTTTTACAAAACCCCAACATAGTTCATAGTCAAATCCATAATCAAAGACATATAAGTGAAATCAACTTAGAAATATGAAATTTGTGTAAAAAGGAAGCTTGGGGACCATAGGTGAAAGGACCCAATTGTTAAGACCCACATACCTTCACTTTGGAGAATTCTTGATAAAGATTGGAAATAGAGACTTAAAGCTTGAGTGAAATCCTTAAGATCTGTATGAGTTTTGGGACTTAAAATTTGGGGTGAAATATTTGTCTATGTGTTTGAGAGAATATTGGGGAAAATGTCTTATATAAAATGAAGGTGAAATATAGCTAAGTATAGGTATTTTCATGCGTAGGAAGACATATCCCAAGACTGAAAACTCTTGGACCGAAATTATACAACTGGCACAAAAATACACTGAGGCTCGCCCAAGGCGCATAGCGCCAGGGGTGCAAAAACCTCACTAAAATTCAATTTTTGGGAAATTGAAATTGTAATTCGTTTGCTCTAAAATCGGGGTTATACCCATCTCCCACTAAATTTTTCCCCCGATCAAGAATACGAAGTCGTATTTTTTATACCATGCACGAATTTTGAGATATATGGAAATTACCCGGGTCTATAACCCCCCGAGCGAGGTTTGGTCAACTCACAACACTATAGAGGAAAAATGACACATATATACACTTCTTTCATTATCATAAAGTCATTCAAATCATAAGCCATGCTTTAGCCCTTCAACAACTCAAGAATCCATAATCGAATATTTTATCAAACACTTGGCTGGTGTGTAATGTTAGTGTAAAACCATGCAATTCAAGAGTGAAATCATGCAAGAAAATCCAATATAAAATCACCCACCAATACCTGAAAACACACTAATGCAAGATATATCAAGACCCTTCATCAAATCCCACAATTGATCATAGATTCATAGCTCAGAACATGCTTAAACAGTCACATTTTTAAAAAAACCCTAATATAGTTCATAGTCAAATTCATCGTAAGTAAGATTCATAAGTAAATCAACATAGAAACATGAGATTTAGGTAAAAAAGAAGCTTGGCACCATGGGTCAAAGGACCCAATGGTTGAAACCCACACACCTTAGCTTTGGAGAATTTCTTGATGAAGATTGGAATGGAGACTTAAAGCTTGAGTGAAATCATTAAGATCTAGAATGAGTTTGGAACCCTAGATTTTAAGTAAAATATTTGTCCAACTGTTTGAGAGAGTATTGGCAATTGTCTTGTATGAGGGTGAAATATGGCTAAATATAAGTATTTTTATGCATGGGAAGACTTAGGCCCAATTCCCAAAAGTATTGGACTGAACAACAATAACTGGGCAAAAATAACACTAGTCCGTGCTCCAGCTGCATCGCGCCAATGGTGCAGATCAACACTAGAATTCGTCATTTTTGGATTTTCCAATTTTGATGTGGTTGCTTTAAAATCGAGGTTGGAACCACTTCCCACTCAATATTGCCCCCTAATCAAGAATATGAAGTTGAATTTTCAAAATTACTACATAGATTTAGAGATATATAGAAATTAAGATTCCGAGCACTTTCAAGGCATATTTCTGGGCACTTTTTTGGGTCATTTCATCTCAAGTAAATCCTGAGAAAAGAAGAAGGGTAATAAGGAGAATCTGGGATCACCAACTAAACAACTGTAGAAGTAAGGAATAAGCACCTAACATTGTGATACTCAGCAAGTAAAGAACTAAACATGAAGTAAAGCAATAAAGAATACAAATACTCCCACCACATCAACTGAATCTCCAAAACTTTAACTTGCTTGTAAATCAGTTCAATCGAAATAGTACATAGTTCAAGTAGCATGTGTTCAACAAAGAACTACCATAATTAATTACTACATGCTAAATTACCAAATAAACATAATCTTGAAAGTATATATTCACAACCACAATGAGAAAATAAAATGTACAACGATGCAAATGTAATATCAAGTAATGTGATGGTAATGCCCCGTAACTTGAAAGACTGGATCGAGGCTTAAAATGCAATTTTGAAAGTTTTTGGCCCTGGGTACCCACCAAGGGGCCCTTCTCGGACTACGATGACCACCAATGTTCATGAAGGGTCACGTGGAGGGGCCTCGTGGGCCATTTTCTAGGCTACATGATGGAGTGTAGCACCATGGCTCATAATGCACACCATGGCTCATAGTGGTTCTTGTGGATTGCACCATACATTTCTAGTAGATGTTTTTAGATCATAATGCCCTCCTAAGTGTATACTTGTCACACCTCTCATGTAGATAGACATGGAAAGTGAAAGTTAAGGAATTTTAAAATAGACTTTGTCACACGAAGAAGTCTATGGCTTCGGGTTGATCCATGAGTCATAGGAAGGTTTTGTGGACAGAGTCTAGTAAAGTTTGAAAATCATGAAATTTATGGAAGTTTTTCCAAAATTAACAGGATGTACCATATATGGAACCACAACCTATCTAAGGAGTCATGGAGAGGAGCATTGAAGATCTTAATTTTTCCAAGTCTGGGACTACCATACAAAGGAACTTACAGCTCGTTAAAGGAATGATGGGTCATCTTGCATGTCTGTGGCTTGAGAAGTGATAATTTCAGTAGCTCAACTTTTATGGCATGGGTTTTACAAGCCAAGGCACGAGCCATAGGTTGAACTAAGGCCCGTGAATGCATTCATATGGATGGCTTCAATAGATTTTAATGCAGAACATTTTTGATATTTCTAATTCATCTAGCCCCTAAACTACATTTTGGCCCTCCTAACTAACTTAACCGATCTAACTCTTATGAATTCTATTTGTAACTCATCCCAATTTATTCACCCTCACAATTCTCTCAAGGATTCTCAATTTTTCTCCCTCTTGAACAAGGACTCTATTGGAGCAAGGGTTCCAAGCTTCACTAAGGATTCTAAGGTTTTTCTACTCTAATTCTAAAAGATCTCACTTGAGGTATGTAGGACTTCATATGTAGATTAGGTTCATCCATGAAGACCAATCCAAAATTTTCTTTTTATCAAAGTTTCATGATGATTTCTTATAAATTTTTTATTCTATGATTCTAAATGCATGGATTATGAATTCTAAAGGATAATTATACTCAATTTTGTATGAGTTATGAAGAATTACATCACTTACATGATTTTCAAATAAAAGTATGTGCTTTCAAGTAAGCATGATTCGGGCTTGATGGATTGATATGGGTTCCATCATTAATAATCCAAATAGATTTTAGTTGCATGTTTTCTCTATGAATTTTATTCAATTTCATGATTTTGACTCAACTGTTCATGAACCCACACTTAAACCTATGTTTCCTATGACTATGACCTCAAGTATGTAAAATTTGGATGTTTTATGACAATTATAATGATGTTGTAACAATGATGATTTATGATGTCATATGATAAAAAAGGTGATAAAGACCCCAATATTTATGATGATAATGTTATGGTGCGAATGTCGACCCACACTTTGAAAAGCTATGTAGATGGACTATTCCTATGATATGAAATGTTTTCATGAAAACTATGATGACTATTTTACAAGCTATGAAGTAATGATTTTAATAAAGTATATATTATGTCGAAAGTTATGTATATGCATAATTTATGTATTCTGTGGGATATTACTTAATATTGAGAGGGCTTTGGCAGATTGCACAATCCCATAACTATGTGCCACCATAAGAACGATATTCATATTTTTATCCCACACAAGATATTCATCCATATAGCTTTTAATGAACACTGATCATGTTAGGATAGAGCCTAAAGGGTGCAGTCAAATAATGGGTTCTCACTATACTAGAATAGAGCCTACTGTCATGCCCAAAGTCACACTAAAGAAGACTAGCACCCATTGCCAAAAACGCTCGGGAGAACTAACATATAATGATGAACTTTCTATGAACATTATAAGAGGTTTCCATATTCAACATCTTTTCAAGAAAGTAGATGGTAATAACAATAAAAAAGAAAGTATATATGACTAGGCCGTTGGAGCTACCATGTCTAAAGTGCGATACATGACCACACTTTACTTTACATAGTCTACAAAGTCTTTAGATAAGGAACAATATTTGATAAGGGTCAGGATATAATCCACCTCATGAATAACTGTTACACAATAAAAAAAATATAAGTTAAAGACATACAAAGCCCTGAAGCAACCTGTAGCTCAGCAACATCAGCTAAATATCTTGTACTCTTACTGGGAAAATCTACTAGTTCACGTGCCTACAACACGAAATATAGGTCCCCCATAAGGGTTGCCAATATGAGATAATGTACTGACTCTATAAGGCAAGTACTATACATTAAATAAGAACTCAAATGAAATCATGCACTGGTGTACGGATAAGAGTCCACCTTTAGTCATATTGTTGAATCATGTGCTTTATGTCCTTTTCATTACTTTACCTTTCTTTACTGTATAGTTTGTGCATAGTATACAATACATATGACCAGCTGATCAGTTATAAATTAATATTTGAATCGACTCATACAAGGCTTTCCTTCCACACTTGGGATGCCCCCCCGTAATACGAGATCGACTAATATTAGGTGATTGTTCCACCCCTAGGATACCACCCATCAATAAGCAGCTTCACTTTATCTTTTATTTACTTTGGAGATGATTCTTTTGGTGGTCATAATATTTGATCTGTAGGACCATAGATATAGCATCTGACACGTAGATAATTATAAAAGACAATATCCCAATGAAAAGAGTAAGTTACACAAATAATAAAATGCGGAGGAGATGAAACAACACATGAACTTTATTTAGCAAAAAGGAACTCATGTATCTTGGCATCCAAGTATATATGCAGATTTGAAAATGACTATGTACTGGAGCATATGAACATGTTAAAGAGTTGATACATGGTTATTAGTTAAGTTGGTGTTGGTAAGTGTCCCTATATGCCAAGGAAGACAGTAAATTTCATGCTAAGTAATACGAAACCGAGTAGCCTTATATACCTCACTGTACAACCTCATTATTACCTCGAAGTAACCTCCTTTTCCCCCAAATACATATCTATAATAGAGTAGGTGATAAAAATACTATTAGCAGTTAATAAACATATCATGGCAGTCCAATCTCATTAAAAATAATGCACGGGGCAGCAAGCGTGTAATTATCAGCCCAAGAGTATTCTTTCAACCTTTCCACCTCTAGTCGTATTTTCTAATACACATTCTCATATTTGTGTCATGTCCCTCTTGTTTTGACCCAATAATAGTTTTACAATAGCCCACAAAGCACAACACATAAAAATTCTACACAGCACATAAGGAGACAGCATAATATTATGTCCTTTCACTACATTTCGACGTCAATAATCTTACACTTGTTCCAACTTTAACCAAAATATTCCCACCATATTTATCCATACAAACACTCCTAAACCAGTCCAAAAATAGTTCTAAAGTATATGGAGAATGTGAAACAATAATCTCTAATTATCATCTAATAAGTTCTTACTAAGAGCACAATTATGATATCATACAAGAACTCATTTTTGCAAAAAATAAAAATGGTGCAGCAACCTTGATACATCATTACATAAATAAACCTCATTAAAATCCCCTTCATAATCAATCTAACCAAGAAGAGAAAAGTTTCCAAATAAATTAGGGAAGTATACAACAATCTTTGGAAGACATGCTGTCCAAAATTCCAACACAAGTATAACCAGCTTACTTCTCTATATTTTCATGAAAACCCATACTAAATACAAAAGTATCTTTAATTACCTTTACCTTCAAGGTTGAGGTCTTCTCCAAGAACCCTAAAGGTTTCTTATGGCTGCTTAGCAAAGTCAAGAAAGAGTTGAGAGAAAAACATTGAAAAGTCTATTTTTTTTCCAATGTTGAATGACTTGAAGGAGCTTCTTATAAGCTCTTTTAAAGGAACCTTTGGTGATATTTCTTTGGTATTTTAAACATTATTTTATAAAGTTTGTAATGTACCTATTCGCCCTTTCAATTGGACCTTATTCGGTTCAAATTTGATGGGCCTTGGCTGCCCACTTTTCTCTTTTCCCTTCACATAGTTTAGGCCCAAATCATCAAATGAGTTGTAAATGTACTTGGGTCCTTTTTCTACTCTTCTTTGGCTCAAAATATTGCCCCTTTATAAGTCTAAAACATGAGCCAAAATTACACCCTTAACTTGGAAGTTATTCATTATCGGACTTGAACAAATTTGGTTTTGGGCCTCTTCTCCGTCTACCAAGTTTATTTAAGCTAAGAACGTAAGTGACTCACCTGCTAGGTTCCTAAGTGCTACAACCTCCTCACTTCGTTCAATTTATTTAAGGTTGAGATCTCCTCAATTTAACTTAAAACTTATATACATTTGATCATCTTCAGCGCTAGACGTACATATTGCCCTCTAATACAAACTTCAAGCACTTTAAAAAATGGGTGCTGATTTGACCAAGTCATGTCATTTTCCATATGTATAGGACTAGTACATGTAATATGGGGGGTTTTACCTCCCCACCTTAGGAGCATTCGTCCTCGAATGTTAGCATAATTGGATGGCTAAACCAAGTTCAAACGTTCATTTAAACAATCTTTTGACAACACAATAAGTATTCAAACACACGTACCAACTAATCCCCCAACTATGCATATTGGACATCCTCTTTAGCTTCAAATAATTAAGGGTATTTAGATCTCATTGCTTCCTCAGCCTCCTATGTTATCTTTTCTACTTGCTGGTTTCTCCAAATTACTTTTACTAAAGCTATTTATTTATTCCTTAGCTTTTTACGATCTAGAATAGCAATAGGTACCTCTTCATAGTGAGATCTTTCGTAGCCTGCACATCTTCAATAGGAGTGATACAGGATGGGTCAGCTACGCATTTTTGAAGCATTTATACATGGAAAAATAGATGAACCAATGAAAACTCTTGGGGTAGCTCTAATGCATACACAACCTACCCGAACCACTTAATTATTTCATATGGCCCTATGCAACGTGGGTTTAGTTTTTCCTTCTTACCAAATCTCATAACTCCTTTTACTAGTGACACCTTCAAGAATACCTATTCTCCTACTAAGACTTCCAATCCTCACCTCCTAGCATTCGCATATGATTTATGATGACTTTGGGATGTTTCTGGTCGTTATTGTACTACATTAACATTTTCTATGGCTTGTTGAACTAGATCTGGCCCAAGCAAGGTGGTTTCACCCACTTCAAACCATCTGATTGGCGACCTACTTTTCATCCATACAAAGCTTCATAAGGTTCCATGTTGATGCTTGAATTGTAGCTATTATTATAGGAAAATTTAATAAGTGGCAAGTGATCCACGCAACTAATCTTGAAGTCCAATGCACAAGCCCGCAACATATCTTCAAGTGTTTGAATAGTGTGTTCTGCATGACTGTCTCTTTGAGGGTGAAAAGTTGAACTTAAATTCACTTGTCTCCCTAAATTCCTTTGGAAGGACTTCCTAATATTTGCAGTGAATTGAGCTCCCCGATCAGATATAATGGAGATTGGGACCCCATGTAGCTTTACTATCTCTTTTAGGTATAACTTTGCATAATCTTCAGCTGTATAATTACTCTTAACTTGCAAGATCTGTGCTGACTTTGTAAGTCCATCAACTATTACCCATATGGAGTCAAAATTTTGAAATGAGCAAGATAATCCAGTAACAAAATCTATATTAATCATATCCCACTTCCATGTTTGAAGTTGTACATTGGATATAACCTCCCAGCTTTCGGTGCTCTTCTTTAACTTGTTGGCAATTCAAACATTAAGCCACAAATTCTATAAGGTCCCTTTTCATGCCTCCCCAAAAAACATTTCCTTCAGGTCATGATATATCTTAGTTGATCCCGGATGGATGAAATATCTTGAATGATGAACTTCTTCCATTACTCTCTTTCTTAGTCCACTAATATTAGGCAAAGATAATCTACTTTGGCAATAAAGTACTCCATTTGTGTAAGTTCAAAGCCCTTCATCGTACCCTGATTCACCTTTTTCTTAAGTCATCGTAGAACAGGATCCTTAAAATGTTTTTCTTTCATCTCTATTACCAATGAGGACTCTACATCATTATGCACAACAACCCCTTTCTTTGGAGTTTCAAGGAGGCGGACTCCCAAACTAGCTAGTTGACGTCGATCCTTAACGACTCCTTGATTTCCCATTATCTAATCACTAATATTCATGATTGCGTTACAACTCGAAGAATCGGGTACCGCATTTGCTTTCCGTGGATGGTATAGTATATTAATATCATAATCTTTTATTAACTCCATCCATCTCCATTGTCTTAAATTTAGGCCTTTTGACATAAAGATGTAGTGCAAGCTCTTAAGATTAGTATATATCAACTTTAACCCTATACAAATAGTGGCATCGTATTTTTAAAACAAACACAATCATTGTTAACTCAAGGTCATGTGTTGGGTAGTTTTTCTCATGCGGTCGTTGTTGTCTCGAAGCATAAGTAATTACACTATCATGTTGTGTCAGTACATACCCTAATCCAACCCTTGAAGCATCATAATGCACCGCATACCCCTTTGTGCCTTCTGCAAGAGCTAGCATAGGTGCAGAAGTTAGCTTGCTTTTCATCTCATGGAAGCTTCTTTTACATACGTTATTCCGTTGGAATTTGGTTGCCTTATGTGTCAACTTTGTTAGAGGTACAAAAATAAAAGAAAAGCCTTCAAAAAAACCTTATGTAATAACCTACCATCCCTATTCAATTGTCGATAGTTGATAAACATTTTCAAGGTGCCATCTTTTTTTACGTATAAATAACACTGGTGCACCCGAATGGGACACACTAGGCCTTATAAAATCCTTCTCTAACAGGTCTTTTGATTGCTCCTTTAATTCATGCAATTTTGCCGAGGCTATTCTATTTAGAGGGATAGAAATAGGTTGAGTTCCTGTAAGTAAACTAATAGAAAAATCTACTTCTTGTTCTGGAGGTAAACCTGGAAGCCCTTCAGGAAACACATCAACAAACTCATTCACTATTGGAACAGATTGAAGAGTTGTTGATTCTACCTCTATATCCCTCACTCTAACTAGATGACAGATATATCCCTTGGACATCATCTTTCTTTCTTTAAAATAATAAATAAACTTATCCTTTGGTGCCCCAACATTGCCTTCCCATTCAAGAACTGCTTCATTGGGAAAGTGGAAATACACTCTCTTAGTTCAGCAATCCATGGTAGCATAGTAAGAAGCTAACTAATACATACCCATCATGACTTCAAATTCCACCATTTCTAGCTCAATAAGGTTAGCTAATGTGTCACGGTCACACACTGTTACTACAAATTTATAATAGACCGTTCTTGCTATAATAGATTCACCGATTGGTGTAGCCACTTCAAATGGTTTGTTCAACAATTTAGGTGCTCTCTTGATCTTCCCAGCAACTAGGGAAGTGATTTATGATAGTGTAGAACAAGGGTCAATCAATGCATATACATTATGTGAAAAGATGGAAAATTTAGTTGTGACCACATCGAGGTGAAGCTTCCAAATTTTACTAACTCCAAGAGAATAACTTCGATTCTAGACTCTACTAGAGCTAGATGCCCCTCTAACACTTCTATCACAACCTGTAGATGCTTACTAACCCCTATGTAATAGAGGAACTGAGGGTGATGATACAACAGCTGACCTAGTTGGTTGTGCTATATAACCCATGCATCTCCTCGGGAAATCCCTCATCATATGCCTTGGTACACCACACCAATAACAACATCTATCCTAACACGACATGTACCTAAATGACTACCCCCACATTGTTTAAAAGGCTACCTAGGAGTCATTTGTTGGCTTGCCAAATATCCTGTTGTCAGTGCCCATTGTCCTTCACTTCTTTGCCCATACTGATTACTTCTAAACCCTTGAAGTTGTGGTGGAGCACTAGCTACGGAGTAGGAGGATGAGGCCTAGGCAGTCTATTATAAAATCAAGGCGTAACCTCACCTTGGGATGGTGTGAATTTCCCCATAGACCTGGCTCTCTTGGACTGCCCCCTTTCTAACTCTTGTGTTCTTCTTTTTTGCCTCTAGTCCTCATGTTTTTGTGCAAAAGCTTGTAGCCTCGCTATATCAATGTCTTTATTCAAGAAAGCAATGGTACAGACTCCAACCTGTTACGAATCCAATCTATACACATATCGATGAACTTTATCTACCATAGTAGAAACTATATTAGGAGCATACCTAGCCACGGAAATAAATTGAAGGCTATACTCCCTTACAGTCATATTCCCTTGGTGGAGAATCAGAAACTGATCTGCACGGGCTTTTCAGATCTCTAGTGACAAGTAATGGTCAAAAAATGCCTCTTTGAACACCTTCCAGGTAGTTGGAGGTGCATCTATACCCTTAGATTATTTCCAAGCTTCATACCATAATATAGCCACCACAATTGGTCTATATGTCGCTAACTCCACAACTTCTATACCACTCACATGCACTATTTCTAAAGTGTGTTGGATCTGATCAATGAAGTTTTGTGGATCTTCATTAGGATCTGACCCGGTAAAGGATGGAGGGTACAAGTTAAGAGAGTCATGTATCCTCATGCTTGCTGTCCTATTCGCACCACCTGCACCTATAACTAGGCCTTCCTGTCTTTGACCTTGGCCAGCAACTATATGAGTCAATAGTCGGAATGCATTTCTCAGATTCTGCACGGTGGCATCGGTTGGTGGCTCTTGGGAAATTTCACTACTTAATAGTACATCAGGAGTTAGAGATGCTTATGACAGAGACTCATCTTAAGCCTTATTTCGTTGTCTCACCCAACTGCATATATCTACCATCACTTCTACTTCCTTCACTTTGCCTTTATTTTTCCTGGTTTCTGGCATACTTGTTGAATAAAATAATTTAGAGGTTAGTGACAATCCACCTAAAACACTTGGCTTTATGGCACGATCTAAAGAATGAAAAGAAAGTGAAAACTTCTAAATGGCACATAGCCTCTTGTTTATAAATATGATGCACAACACATCAATAAATAAAACTCTTTATAGACATGGCTTTGTAGACTCCGTAGGATGACTAACTCAGATACAACATTTTTTACGCCCAAAGTCCCATTAAGGCAGACTGGCACTCGTTGCCGACAGGGCTCAAGAGAACCAATATATAATCATGCACTTTTTATGAATATTATAAGTGGTTTCCATATTCAACATGCTTTCAAGAAAGTAGATGGTAATAATAAGCCAAAAGGAAATACATATGAGTAGGCCATTGGAGCCACAATGTCGAAAGTACGAGACATGACTACACTTTACTTTGCATCGTCTACAAAGCCTCTAGTTAAGGAATAGCATCATATAAGGGTCGGACAGGCCCCACCTCATGACTAACTACTATACAATACAAAATATAAGTTCTGGATATACAAAGCCCCAAAGCAACCTGGAGCTCAGTAACTATAGCTGGATATCCTGTACTCCTACTGGGGAGATCTACTAGCTTCGGTACCGGTAACATGAAATAGATGTCCCCTATAAAGGACATCAGTACGAGATAATGTATTGAATATCTAAGGCAAGAAGTACTATACATGAAATAAGAACTCAAATGAAATCATGCATTAGTGTACGGATAAGAGACCACCTTTAGTCATATTGTAGAATCATGTACTTTATGTCCTTTTCATTACTTTACCCTTTTTTACTGTATAATCTATGCACAGTATATAATACAAATGACCAGCTAATCAGTGGTAAATCAATATCGGGATCTACCCATGCTAGACTTTCCTTCCAGCTATGGGATACCCCTCGTAATATGGGCTTGACCCATTCTAGGTGATTCTTCCACTCTGAGATACCACCTATCAATAAGTACCTTCACTTTATCTTTTATTTAGTTTGGAGATGATTCTTTTGGTGGTTATAATATTTGAGTTGTAGGACCATAGATATAGCCAGTAACATGTAGATAATCATACAAGAGAATACCCAATGAAAAATGTAGGTTACACAAATAATGAACTGCGTAGGAGAGGAAATAACACATGAACTTTATTTAGTAAAAAGGAAATCTTGCATCTTGGTATCCAAGTATATATATAGATTTAAAAATGACTATATATGGGAACATATGAACATGTTAAAGAGTGGGGACATGGTTATTAGCTATGTAGGATTTGGTAAGTGCTTCTATGTGCAAAGGAACACTAGATTTCATGCTAAGTAATACAAAATCGAGTAGCCTTACATGCCTCATTGTACGATGTCGTTATAACCTTGAGTAAACTATTTTTCCCTTAAATACTTATCTATGATAGAGTAGGTGATAAAACTAGTATTAGTAACTAATAAACACATTTGGCAGTCCAATCTCATAAAAATAACACACGGGCAGCAAGCATGTAATTATCAACCTAAGAGTATTCTTTCAACCTTTCCACCTCTGATCGTATTTTCCAATAGACATTCTCATATACATGTCATGTACCACTTTTTTTGGCCCCATAATAATCTTGTGATAGCCCACAAAGCACAACACCTAACAATTCTACACAACACACAAGTAGGCCGCATAACATTACGTCCTTTCCCTACATTTCGACGTCAATAATCTCAAACCTATTCCAACTTTAACCAAACTATTCCCTCCATATTAACAATTAAAACACTCACAAAACAGTCCACAAAAATAGTTTTAAGGTATATAGAGAATGTCAAATAACAATCTCCAATTATCAGCCTACAAGTTCCTACTAAGAGCACAATTATGATATCATACAAGAATTCATTTTCTGCGGAAGATAAAAATGGTGCAGAAACGTTGATACATCATTATAGAACTAAAGATCATTAAAAATAGCAGACTCCCTTCATAATCAATCCTAGCTTAGAAGAGAAAGTTTCCAAATAAATTAGGAAAGTGTACAACAATCTTTGGAACACATGTTGTCCAAAATTCCAACACAAGTATAACCAGCCTACTTCTCTTTATTTCATGAAAAATCATACTAAATACATAGGTATCTTTACTTACTTTTACCATCAACTTTAAGGGCTTCTCTATGATTTCTAAAAGTTTCTAATGGCTACTTTGTAAAGTCAAGAAAGAGTAGAGAGGAAAACTTTGAAAATTCTGATGTTTTTTCAATATTAAATGACTTGAAGGAGCTACTTGTAAGCCCTTTTAAGGGAACACTCTGTCAGACTTTCTTTTGTATTTTAAACCTTATTTTATCAAGTTATTAATATACCTATTTTTCCCTTTCACTTGGGCCTTATTGGGTTCAAATTTGATGGGCCTTGGCTGCCCACTTTCCTCTTTTCCCTTCACTTAGTTTGGGTCCAAATCATCAAGTCATTGTGAATGTACTTGGGTCATTTTTATATTCTTCTTAGGCTGAAAATATTGTCCCTTTATAATGATAAAGCAGGGGCTAAAGTTACACCCTTAACATGGACTTTATTCATGATCGGAGTTGGATAGATTCGATGTCAGGACTCATCTCCATCTATCTAACCTATTTAAGCTAAGCACGTAGGTGATTCACCTGCTAGATTCCTAAGTCCTACAGCCACCTCACTTTTTTACATCATTTAAGATCGCGATCTCCTCAATTTGACTTAAAACTTATATACACTCGATCATCTTGAGCGTTATACGTACATATATCCATCTAATATGCATTTCAAGCACTTTAAAAAAATGGGTGCTGATATGACCAAGATTTAAATGACCCCAAAAAGTGCCTGAAAATATGCCTTGGAAGTGCCTGGAATCATAATTTCTATATATCTCAAAATCCATGCGTTATTTCAAAAATCTGACTTCATATTCTTGTTCAGGGGGAAAAATTGAATGGGAAATGGGTCGAACACAAATTTTAGAGCAACCACAGCAAAATCCAAGTTTTTGAAGTAAGCTGAAAAACAGTGCAAGTGCGCGTTCCTTCCGCGACAAACACTAGTGTTGAAACTGTCCTAATTTTTTACTTCGGTCCAAGACTTTTAAGTCTTGGACCTAAGTGTTCCCATACATGAAAATACCTATACTTAGCCTTATTTTACCCTTATATGATCCTAAACATTCCCCAATGCTCACTCAAACAGTTAGACTAATTTCCTCTCAAGATTCAAGTAATAAAACCCTCATCCCGATATAAGGATTTCTTGCAAGCTCCAAGTCTCCATTAAAGTTTTCTTCAAGAAATTCTCCAAAGTCAAGGTATATGTGTTTCAACCATTGGGTCCTTCTACCCCATGGTGCCCTAATCTCAGTTTTACTCAATTTTCTTGATTTAAAGTTGATTTTATAAATGGGTTTACTAGTATGAACATGTCTATGAATTATGTTAAAGCTATATAAAGTTGTGACTGTTTTGCTATGTTTTGAGCTATAAATCTTGGATCTATAGTAAGATTTGATGTGGGGTTTTGATATATACTTCTTGGAGGTTGCAAGGTGTTTTTTTGATGGTTTTATAATGGATATTTTTGCATGATTTCATCTCTAAATGTCATGATTTTATACTAGGATTTTACACCCATCAAGTGTTTGATAAAATGTTCGGTTATGGTTTCTTGAAGAATTGAAGGTCCAATGCATGAGATACGATATGAATGACTATATGATTATAAAAAAGCTTGTGCATATGATATATTCTATATAAAGTGTTGCATTATATCACACCCGATCTGAGGGGACTAAGAGCCAGGGTAACCTTATCGGGGGGTTTGTACCTAAATAGCCAATAAAGTGGCTAGTGCCTTGATAACATAGATGGTGGTTTGTACTCATAAACCTAGTGAGGGGTTTATACCTCATCACCAGGGTGATGGGGTGGCAGCATCATCAACGTACCAAGGGATTTGTACTTTGGAAATATTGCTTGGTCTCTTCTACACATATTATGTCCTATATAAGCATAAGCTACTTAAGCATATTTTTACTTAAGCATTAATCATACATGTCATATTGTTATATGATATCTATTGCCTATTGTTATGCATTTTGATTATGATGCCTATCTCTTGTTGCATTACATCCTACATACTTAGTACATTCAAACATACTATCGCATACTCTTGCCTAAATGATATCACCATGTTAGGATCAGAGCCCAAGTTGATCATCCTCCTCCTCCACGTGACTTGTTCGGTACTACTCAAGCTAGTTGGTGAGTCCTCCACTTCGGGGACCTTAGTATATATTTCTCTTATTATGTATTGAGACACTTTTCTTTGGTGCTATTTTGACTATGAGGGTGAGCTTGGTTGTATTGAATTGGTCCCCATTCTTATCTATGTAGTAGAGGTGTTGTTGTACATGCTATGTATCTGTGATATAAGCCTTAACTCTTTTTCTCTTGATTATGATGTTATGCAAGTTTTTCGCTTAGTCCCATTGCCCCCTATTTCTACTCTTTTATTTCATTTAAATGCTTCTGCGACCAATGATGTACAATGATAAGTTTTGAGGCTTGTTTGGGGACCCTTCGGGCTCCCCATTTTCCATGTCATGCCTAAGCCCTATTTTGGGTCGTGACAAACTTTGTATCAGAGCACTAGTTGTTAGATCCTTGTAGTCCAACACACCACTTCGATTAGATTCTTATTCATGGTTGTATTGTGCACTACAACTATGAGTAGGAGGGTATGAGGAATTCTAGGAAATGTTTCACTTCTTCATGATCCATGTCATGCGATAGAGTTAGGTCCCCTAGGACTTATTGGTAATCCTTAACCATTACATTTCAGGATATGTCTCAAGCTACTTAAGATGGTGATATGTTGAATGCGAGGTTTGTAATGCTCTATGGGTAATGGCCAAAGCCGTGACAACATTGGCAACTCAACTAAATCAATAAGTGGATGCTCCCGAGACTTCTATTGGTAGGGGGGAGAGGTAGCAAGGCCAAGAGGGACTGTGTTGAGGGTAAGTTCCAAAGTTCCAAGGGGAGAGATAGAGGTGGTATGGTGCCTTATGTTGTGCCCAAAATGTGGTAGAGGCCATGATGGTCCATGCTTGAAAGGTACTAATGCTTGTTATGGTCGTGGGGAGATGGGTCATACAATAAAGGAGGATCCTAATAAGCGTAAAAGGGGTAAAAGGGGTGATGAGGGGGTGGAAAGGCCTAAATGCGGAACGTGTGGGGAGGGCAATGGTGGCCTAAGTTTGAAGAAATCTAATGCTTGCTTGGGTTGTGGTGGATTTGGGAACGAAGTTAGTGGTTGTCCTCTTTCTCAACCAAAAGAAGGTGATGGTGGGATGACTAATCCCAAGTGTTGAGGATGTGGGAAGAACTATGGTGTCCCATGTTAGATGAACACTAGTTTATGCTTTGGATGTAGTAAAGTCGGTCACAAGCTAGTGGATCGTCCATCTGTTCAAAGGTAAGGGTGTTCAACTTTTGGATCGAGGTGGTCATGTTGGTCAAGTGGCTCAAGGAGGATATGACATGCCCGATGCCATTACCGGTAAGTTAAAGGTCTCTTGTCTTTAATGCGCATCATTTTCACGACCCAAGCCTATGACCTAGATATGACCGGCAAGTGGGAAAATCAAAGGAACCCCAAACAAGCCTCGTAGCATATCATCACAAATACCTGGTCGTGGAAGTAAGATATATCAACATAAGAAACATAAACAAGGGAAAATTGGGACTAAGGGAGAGGGACTTACATTTGAATAGCTTGAATATCATAAGTGAGTCAAAGCTCAAGCATAATATATATCTTGTAAACAACACCTCTAACATAGAATTTAGCAGGGGCTAAGATAAGCAACCAAGGTCACCCTCATATTCAAAGCATACCAAAAAGGAAAGATAGTCCTTAAGACATAACATAGGAATGAAACCAATGTCCCCGGAACGGAGGACTCACTAGCTTGAATAGATACCACTAGCCACGTGGAGGATGACGATGGCCAAATGGAGCCCTGGTTCCTACATAGTAACATCATGTAGGCATAGAGTATGCGTTAGTACATTTTAATGTACTAATTATGTAGGATGCAATGCAATAAGAGATAGACATCATAGTCAAAATGCGTAATAATAGGCAATAGGCATAGTATAACAACATAACATGTATGATCAATGCATAAGTAAAACATTCTTACAATTCATTCAATTCATATAGATCATAATACATAGGTGTTGGAAGGAACCTCAACCGACATAACATAAGGCATTTTGGAGAAGTAACCTTCCTTAGGGAGCCCGTCCCCTTTTGGAGAGGAGTTTATGAGTAACTTCACCTTACGGGAGCCCGTCCCTTTTCGGATTAAGTGACCTTCCTAATTAAAGCCCGTACCTTTTTGGATTAAGTAACCTTCCTTACGGGAGCCCATCCCCTTTTGAATTAAGTGATCTTCCTTACGTGAGCCCCTCCCCTTTTAAATTAAGTGACCTTCCTTATGGGAGCCTATCCCCTTTCGAATTAAGTGACCTTCCTTATAGGAGCCCGTCCCTTTTCAGATTAAGTGGCCTTCCTTATGGAAGTCTGTTCATTTTTGGATTAAGTGGACTTCCATATAGAAGCCCGTCCCTTTTCAGATTAAGTGGCCTTCCTTACGAAAGCCCGTCCCTATTCGGATTAAGCATTTCACAGAACTAGCTCCTTGAACCATTACATTTCAATCATCAAGAAAGAACTCCTCATTTTCCCAAGAATACAACAAACACAAGAACCCAACACTAGACTTGCAACACCATAGGTATGTTCTCATGAAACAACCTATATAAACATTTCTATCATCATCATAAAGTCATTCAACTCATAAGACATGCACTGGACCTTCAATTCCTCAAGAAACCATATCTGGACATTTGATCAAACACTTAGAGGGTATATAGTGCTAGTGTAAAGCCATGCAATTCAAGAGTGAAAACTTGCAAGTAAATCCCATGTAAACTCATTAACCACCACTTTGTAATACCCTCAAGCAACATACATCAAGACTCTTGATCAAATCCAACATTAGATCAAAGATTTAGAGCTCAAACATGCTAAACAACCATACTTTCATGAACTCAAATCACTGTGCAGTAAATTCTTTAATATACAAAACCTACATGTAAAATCAACTTTAAATTATGCAATTTAAGTAGAAAAGAGGATTGGACACCATGGGTGAAAGGACCCAATGATTGAAACTCACATAACTTAGCTTTGGAGAAGCACTTGAAGAAGACTTTAATGGAGACTTGAACCTTGAATGAAATCCTTGACAAAATCCCTAATATTGGTCTTGAGTTTTGCGACTTGAATCTTGAGAGAAATATTAGTCTAAGTGTTTGAGTGAGTATTGGGGAATGTTTAGAATAATATGAGGGTGAAATAGGGCTAAGTACAGGTATTTTCTGGTATGGGAACCCTTAGGCCCAATATTTGAAAGTCTTGGACCGAAATCAAATAAACCGGACCAAAATAACACTGCTCCGCATCGCGGAAACGACACAGATTATTCACTGGAATTTGCATTTCTCCACAAATGCATTCTAAGAAAACGAGCATAGATTATTCATTCAAATTCGAAATGAGGTAAAATAAAGTGCAACAGAAAGCTAATTCAAAGTACTTTAATTTGGTAGGTTGTGAGCCACCAGTTCTTGGTGTGCTAAGAGATATGCCCCTTTAAATTTGACCCTCCTAAATCAGGTTTTTGCAGTTTTGAATTTTCATATGGTTGCTCTAAAATTTGGGTTATACACATATCCCACTCAATTTGACCCCCTGAACAAGAATATGAAGTCAAATTTTCAAAATAAAGAATGGAGTTTAGATATATAGAAATTACAATTCCGGATACTTTCGGGCATATTTTCGGGCACTTTTTTCGGGTCGTTTCAATATCTCCCTCTTGGGAAAATTTGTCCCCGATTGTCAAAGAAACGTACATGAGAAGAGTGACCATGAACAAATCAATCTCAACAAGAATGCAACATTATATTTAAAACAACATTTTCAAAATCTCAACATAAGGGTAAAATCATCATAAACTTGCCAACATAAACATGAATGTATATGAATGACATAGTGGCTGAAACATAAGACTTAGAATCATAGAAAGGGCTTGACATGTCACTATAAGCTTGAATAAAATGAAAGAAATACTGATATTTCTTCTCCATGTTCGCACCGACTCATCGAGAAACACATATGACTAGATGACTCTTCCAAAGGGCCTTGATGAACACTACATGAGATCAATCAACTTCTCCAATCATCCATCCAACACCTCCACCGGGACCTCCTTCTAAGACAACTTATCCTCCACATCACCCATAATCTCAAAGAGTTCTATAGCACTAGAGCCACCAACACATCTCCTTAACATAGAAACATGAAGAACCAAACAATCCATAATCATATCCCTAGGCGAATCCCATCCATATGCAACCTTACCAACTTCTTCTACACTCTAAAAGGACATCACAACCATAACTCATTTTCCAACCTTAACCACACCTATTCCACTTGTTGCCACGAGCCATAAACATTATCTCCGTATTGGGAGACAACCTCCACTCTACCATCTCTTCACTCAAAACTTCGAACCCTAATAAGACGGAATCAAGGCCTTGCTTAATCTAGAGCTCGCCAACCAATGAAGATTTGGAACCATCAAGAACACTACACCACCATGCTCAACTAGCTCCAACCTAATCCCTCAATCTATCCGAATGATAGACCCCACTAGTCTCCTCTTTGCCACCATTATCCACACACACTAGAGTACTTAGAGAAGCAATCACAACACTAGCCCTACCGGAGAAACTAATGCACTCTTCCACCATAATCCTTCACAATGCACACCTATTATATCCAGCAAATAATCTCTCATCCTCCAAGACTTGCAATACTACCCCCAAATAATTCACAAGCTCTAAGTAAATCAATACTTCATTACTAGGGACCACCGCAAACATATCAAGGTAGGGTTTTAAGACCCTATTCAAGAATTCACAAACACTACTGGTGCATAAGTCAACCAAACAACTCCATCAATACTAATAATGCTTACTCCTAGTCTGAAAAAAACACTTAGGGATATCACCTACCATTGTCCTTACTTGGGGACAAAACCCGTACCGAAGATCAATCTTAGAGAAGTGACTAACCCATCGTAGTTGATCAAATAGGTCGACCCTCCTTAACTATCATATTACAACCTTACGAGTTCTACACTTATCAGAAGCATGCTGTGCAAGTATCCCAAACTACCCTAAGACCTCCAACACCTCAAACTAAGTTGAACCGAGATCACAAGACAAGGTTTTATGGAACGATAACATAGGGAAACCCTTATAGATCTCTTCTAGCCACTATAGACTCACGCAACTATCTAGGACACACACATGAATCCTATTCGCAAAAAGGAATCACACAAGAGATAGCAACTCTCGGACTTAACAAATCACCCTACTCAAAATGTCAATCACAACGTTAGCCTTACATAGGGTCAACTAAGTCATAGGAGAAGTAATAGAAGATAACCTATTCACAACCTCCGGTATTAGCCCACTAAGCCCAAGAAGCTCCTAATATTTGATCGGTTTAAAGGTCTAGGCCAATATCTAATCACTTTTACCTTACTAGGGTCCACTTTATTACCATCACTCGGCACCACACGACCTAGGAAAGCAACTTCTTACAACTGAACTCCCACTTCTCCTATTTAGCATCCAACTTTCTTCCTTAAATTTGTAGTATTACCCTCAAATGGCTCACATGCACTACCTCATTAGGGAGACGAACCATCATATCATCATCAAAACCACTATAAGCCTATTAGAGTAGGGACTAAAGATCTTACTCATGAGACTTATAGGCATAATCAGTGTACTAGTCAAACCAAAAGACACTATCCCAATTTCAAAATATTGGAAAGGGACATTCAAGGCCTCATCTACCACCACCAACAATTCCATAAACAAAACAACTTAGCTTCAACACCTCCAATTCTTGCAAGATGATAAATACAACACCTTAGAGATCAATTGTACCTTAAGACATGGAATAGACCTACCCCCTTGCTATCAGTTGACTACCATATCAAGATGCTTCCACTCAAGGACAAATTCATTAGGGAGTTGGATTTTAAATCTACAGGTCTTAGCACCAAAGGAGACACAACATGCATGCAACAATCCCATTCCAAGTACCACATCAAAATCCACCACATCAAATCCAACAAGAAACAAGGAAAGACCTAATACAATATGAACATGCAAAAATACCTATGCACTTTCTCGAAACAATATACCCAACTAAGAGGTAAACACCAAAGGTTCACATCACAACTTGGGACACATAAGAAGCCCACTAGCAACCAAAAAAAATAATGAGAGAAATAGTGAAATTCGAATCCATCAACATCAAACACTTCAACTTACCTTCCTTTTCTTCCTCTTCGAAGCGACATGATCAACTAGATGAGCAAAGAACATTTGTTAGAGGGAAAATTCGTATCTCACTTCTAAAGCATGGCATAAACCATGAAGAAGGGAAACATTTTCTAAAACATCTGATAACCTCCTACTCATAGTTGTTGTGCATAACATAACCATGAATAAGACTCTAATCGATGCAGTTTGTTGGACTCTAAGGATCTATCAACCTAGTACTCTGATATCATCATTGTCACGATGCAAGTCTAGGGCCTAGACGCGACCAACTAATGGAGAATCTGAAGGAACCCCAAATAAGCCTCGTAGTATATCATCACATATCCTTGGTCGTAGAAGTAAGATAAATCAACATAAGAAACATAAAAAAGGGAAATTGGGACTAAGGGTGAGAGACTTATATTTAAATAGCTTGAATATCATAAATGAGTCGAAGATCAAGCATAATGTGTATCTTGTCAAACAACACCTCCAACATAGAACTTAGCGGGGGCCAAGATAAGTAATCGAGCTCATCCTTGCAGTTAAAGCATACTAAAAAGAAAGATAGTCTTTAATACATAGCATAGGAATGAAACCAATATCCCTAGAATGGAGGACTAACTAACAAGATTGAATGGATACCACTAGTCACATCGAGGAGGATGATGGCCAAATGGAGCTCTGATTCCTACATAGTAGCATCATGCAGGCATAGAGTATGCTTTAATACATTTGAATTTAATAAGTATGTAGGATGCAATGCAATAAAAGACAGGCATCATAGTCAAAATGCATAATAATAGGCAATAGGCATAATAAAACAACATGGCACGTATGATCAATGCATAAGTAAAACATGCTTACAATTCATTCAACTTATATAAATTATAATACATAGGTTTGGGAAGGAACCTCAACCGACATAACATAAGGCCTTCTAGAGAAGCAACCTTCCTTAAGGGAGCCCGTCCTCTTTTGGAGAGGAGTTTATGAGTAACTTCACCTTCCGAGAGCCTGTCCCTTTTCAGAGTAAGTCATCATTCTTACGGGAGGCCATCCCCTTTCAAATTAAGTCACCTTCCTTACGGGACTCCATTCCTTTTCGAATTAAGTGACTTTCCTTACAGGAGCTCATCCTTTTTCGAATTAAGTGACCTTTTATACTGGAGTCTGTTCCCTTTCGAATTAAGTGAACTTCCTTACGAGAGCCCATCCCCTTTCATATTAAGTGGCCTTCCTTAAGGGAGCCTATTCCTTTTCGGATTAAGTGCCCTTTCTTACGGTAGACTGTCCATTTTTTGATTAAGTGGCCTTCCTTAAGGAATTCTCCTTTTTCAAATTAAATGGCCTTCCTTACGAGAGCCCGTCACTTTTTGGATTTAGTGTCCTTCCTTACGGGAGCCCGACCCTTTTTGGATTACACATTTCATAAAAATAGCTCATTCAACCATTACATTTCAATCATCAAGAAAGAACTCCTCATTTTCGCAAGAATACACAAACATAAGAACCCAACAATGTACTTGCAACACCATAGGTACATTCGCATGAAACAACTCAGATAAACATTTCTATAAACATCATAAAGTTATTCATCTCATAAGACATGCATTAGACCTTGAATTCCTCAAGAAACCACACCCAGATATTTTATCAAACACATAGAGGGTATGTAGTGTTATTGTCAAACCATGCAATTCAAGAGTGAAAACATGCAAGTAAATCCTACATAAAACCATTAATCAACACTTTCTAACAACCTCAAGCAACATACATCGAGACCCTTCATCAAATCCAACACTAGATCCAAGATTTAGAGCTTAAAACATACTAAACAACCATACTATCATGAACTCAAATCACTGTGCAGTAAGTTTCTTAATATACAAAATCCACAAGTAAAATCAACTTTAAATTATGCAATTTAAGTAGAAACGAGGATTGGGCACCATAGGTGAAATGACCTAGTGGTTGAAACCCATATACATTAACTTTGGAGAAGCTCTTGAAGAAGACTTAATGGAGTCTTGAACCTTGAATGAAAACCTTGAAGAAATCCTAAGATTTGTCTTGAGTTTTGGGACTTAAATCTTGAGAGAAATATTGGTCTAAGTGTTTGAGTGAGTATTGGGGAATGTTTGGGATGATATGAGGGTGAAATAAGGTTAAACGTAGATTTTTTCAAGTATGGGAAACTTTAGGCCTAAGACATAGAATTTTTTAACGGAATAAAAAATAGGACCAAAATAACACTGCTCCATGTCACGGAAGCGACACGGATTACTCACTTGAATTTGTATTTCTGCACAAATGCGTTATACGAAAATGGGCATAAATTCTTCATCCGAACTCAGAATGAGGTGAAACTAAGTGTGTTGGAAAGCTAATCAAAAGAGTTTTAATTTGTTAGGTTGTATACCACCATGTTCTATGTGTGCTAAGTGATATTCCCCTTTAAAATGGAAACTCCTAAATTGTGTTTTTGTAATTTTTAGATTTTGATACGGTTGTTCTAAAATTTGGGTTAGACCAACTTTCCACTTTATTTGACCCCATGAACAATAATATAAAGTCGTATTTTCAAAGTAATGATTGAAGTTTTATATATATAAAAATTATGATTCTGGACATTTTCGAGACACATTTTCGGGAACTTTTTGGGGTCGTTTCAATCATTAATAGGCCTGGTGTGGCGCTATTTCTTCTCTATTCTTCTTGGATGCTAGTGGGTATTCTTGTATGCCTATGATGTTATGTGGACCTTTGGTTTCTATCCTTTTGTTGAGTATATTGTTGCTAGAAGGTTCATAGGTGTTGATCCGAGTTTGTATTACATTAGGTCTTCTTTGTGGCTTGTTAGAGTTGGAATGATGGATATTGATGTCATTATAGGGATGGAATAGTTGCATGCATGTTGTGTCTTCATGATTAGTAGGATCCGTAGAGTTAGATCCAACTCCCTAATAAGCCCATCATTGAGTGGGAGGTGGTCAAGTGGTAGCAAGGGAGGTAGGTTCATTTCATGTCTTAAGGTACAATTGATCTCTAAGGGTTGCATTTATCATCTTGTGAGAATTAGAGGTGTTGAACCTAAGTTGTTTTGTAATTAGAATCGTTGTTGGTGGTAGATGAGGCCTTGAATGTCCCTTTCTGATAATTTGGATTTGAGGTAGTGTCTTTTGGTTTGACTAGTACAACGGTTATGCCTATAAGTCTCATGAGTAAAACCTTTAGTCCCTACTCTAGTAGGTTTATGGTGGTTTTAGTGATGATAAGATGGTTTGTTCCCTAATGAGGTAGTGCGTGTGAGTCACTTGAGGGTAGTGCTAAAAGTTTAAGGAAGAAGGGTGGATGCTAATTAGGAGAGATGTGAATTTTTGTTGTAAGAAGTTGCCTTCCTAGGTTTTGTCATGCTGGGAGATGGTATTAAGGTAGACCCTAGTAGGACAAAAGTGACTAAAGATTAGCCTAGACCTTGACTTTCTTAGGTATTTGGAGCTTCTAGGGTTTAGCGGGATATTATCGGTGCTTGTGAGTAGGTTCTCTTCTATTGTCTCTCCTATGCCTGAGTTGACCCTAAGTAAGGCCAATGTTGTGACTGACATTTTGAGTATGCTGATTTGATAGGTTCGGGAGTTGCTATCTCTTGTGTGATTCTTTTGTGCTAATAGGATTCATATGTGTGTCCCGGATTGTTGCGTGTGTCTATAGTGGCTAGAAGAGATCTATAAGGGTTGCACTATGTGATTATTGTGTAGAGTCTTTTCTTGTGATCTCGGATGGCCGTAGTTTGAGGTCTTGGAGGTCTTAGGGTAGTATGGGCTACTTGCATAGCATGTTTTCTATGCGTGTAGAACCCGTAAGGTTGTAATATGATGGTTGAGGATGGTCGATCTATTTAGTCAACTACAATGGGTTAGTCACTTTTCTAAGGTTGATTTAGGGTTCGGGTCTTGTTCTTAAGTGAGGCTGAGGGTAGGTGATATCCTTAAGTGTCTTTTTGAACTAGGAGGGAGCATTATTAGTATTAATGGAGTGGTTTGGTTGACTTATAAACCGGTTGCTTTTTGGGTTTCTTGAATAGGGTCTTAAAAGCCTAGCTTGATAATGTCTTTCGTATTCTCTAGTAATGAGGTATTGATTTGTTTAGATCTTGTGAATCATTTAGGGGTAATGTTACAAGTCTTGGAGAATGAGAGATTATTTTCTAAATATGATAGGTGTGCATTGTGGATAACAAGACGGTGGTTAGAATTCCTTATGGATTATGAGTGAGTGTACGTTATTTTTTCTCCGGTAAGACTAATGTTGCAGTCGGTGCTCTAAGTAGCGTAGCATGTGTTGTTGATGGTGGCAAAGAGGAGACTAGTGGGGTCTATCGATTGATTAGATTGGACGTTAAGTTGAGGGAAGTTGAGAATGGTAGTATAGTATTCTTAGTGGTTCCAAATCTGCTTTGGTTGAGGAGGTCTATTTTAAGCAAGGCCTTGACTCCGCCTTATTAAAGTTGGAAGTTTTGGGTGGAAAGAAGGTAGAGTGGAGGTTGTCTCCTAAGGGGGAGATTGTAGTTCATGGCAGCAAGTGGAATAGGTATGGTTGAGTTTGACAAATTAGTTATGGTTGTGAGTCCTTTTAGAGTGTAGAGAAAGTTGGTAAGGTTGCATACGGATGGGATTTGCCTAAGGATGTGGATATGGTTTGTCCGGTTCTTCATGTTTCTTTGATTGAGGGGATGTGTTTGTGACTCTAGTGATATAACACTCTTTGAAATTGTGGGTGATATGGAGGACAAGTTCGCTTAGGGGAAGGTCCCAGTAGAGGGGTTGGATAGGTGAGTGGAGAAGTTGATTAATGAGGATGTGGTTTTCATTAAGGCCCTCTTGAAAGGATTATCAAGTCAAAGGTGTCTCCAAGGAAGCTAAATCGATCTTATGGGAGCGACATTCGTACCTCATTCACTGCAATCAATCCTAAGATAACAACTAAGGTCTTCATGTGATTTCCAGTCTTCTGTTTCAGCCCCTATGTCATTCATATGCATTCATGTTTAAGTTAGCAAATTTATGATAAATTTACACTTATGTTGAGATTTTGAAAATGGTGTTTTAAATGTAATGTTGCATTCTTGTTAGGGCTGATTTGTTCATGATCACTCTTGTCATGTATGTTTCTTGTAAATTCAGGACGAATGTTTCCAAGGGGGAGATATCGAAACGACCCAAAAATGTACCCCAAAGTGTGCCTCGAAAGAGCCCCGAATCTTAATTTCTATATATTTAAAAATCTAGGCGTTATTTCAAAAATTTGACTTCATATTCTTGTTTAGGGGGCGAAATTGAGTGGGGAATGGGTCTAATCAAAATTTTAGAACAACCGTAGAAAAATCCAAATTATCAAAGTGAGGTGAAAAATAGTGTAAGTGCGCGTTCCTTCCGCAACACGGACTAGTGTTAAAACTGTCCTAATTATTGACTTCGGTCTAAGACTTTTAAGTCCTGGGCCTAAGTGTTCCCATACGTGAAAATATCATTATATGGTCTTATTTCACCCTCATATCATCCTAAACATTCCTCAATACTCACTAAAACAATTAGACTAATTTTCCTCTCAAGATTCAAGTCCCAAAACCCTCATTCAAATCTAAGGATTTCCTTCAAGCTCCAAGACTCCATTAAAGTCTTCTTCAAGAAATTCTCTAAAGTCAAGGTATGTAGGTTTCAACCATTGTATCCTTCCACCCATGGTGCCCTAATCTTCTTTTTATTCAATTTACATGATTTAAAGATGATTTTATAAATGTGTTTACTAGTATGAACATGTCTATGAACTATGTTAAAGATATGTAAAGTTGTGACTGTTTTGCTACATTTTTGGCTATAAATCTTGGATCTATGTAAGATATGATGAGGGGCTTTGACGTATATTTCTTGGGGGTATTGCAAGTTGTTGATTGATGGTTGTAATATGGATTTTCTTGCATGATTTCAACTTTAAATTGAAGCATTTCACACCCACCATGTGTTTGATAAAATGTCCGGTTATGGTTTCTTGAGGAATTGAATGTCCAAAGCATGAAATATGATAAAAATGACTATATGATGATGAAAAGAGCTTATGCATATGATATATTCTATATAAAGCGTTGTGTTAGACCAGGCCCGATCCGGGGGACTAAGAGCCCAAGTGACCTTATGGGGGGGGTTTGTACCTTGATATTCAAAGAGCTAGAGCCGTGATAACCTAGATGGGGGTTTGTACTCATCAACCTAATGAGGTGTTTGTACCTTACCACTAGGGTAATGGGGTGGCATCATCATCAACCCACCAAGGGGTTTGTACTTTTGAAATCTTGCTTGGTCTCTTATACATATATGATGTCCTATATAAGCATGAGCTACTTAATCATGTTTTTACTTAAGCATTAATCATACATGTCATATTGTTATAAGATGTATATTTTCTATTGTTATGTACTTTGACTATGATGCCTATCTCTTGTTGCATTGCATCCTACATAAATAGTCCATTCAATCGTACTAACGCATACTCTTGCATACATGATATCACCATGTTGGGATCAGAGCCCAAGTTGATCATCCTCCTCCTCCACGTGCCTATTCGGTACTACTCAAGCTAGTTGGTGAGTCCTCTACTTCAGGGACCATAGTATATGTTTCTCTTACTATGTATTGAGACACTCTTGTTTATTGCTATTTTGACTATGAGGATGAGCGCGGTTACATTGTCTTAGTCCCCGCTCTTATCTATGTAGTAGAGGTGTTGTTGGACATGCTATGTATCTATGATATGAGCCTTAACTCTTTTTTCTCTTGATTATGATGTTATGCAAGCTTTCACCTCAGTCCCATTGCCCCTATTTCTACTTTTTTATGTCATTTAAAGTCTTGTTTTGGACCCTTCGGACCCCCATTCGCCGTGTCATGCCTAGGCCCTATTTTGGCTCGTGACAAAGCCATATCATGTTCCATTTGTATATAACTAATGCATGTGAGATGTGGGGTGTTACACTTATAGGGTGAGGATCGAGTCTACCCTAGCAAATTAGACTCCTCTTTCAATTTATGGTGCAGGGAACATTGAGATTCCATGTAATAGACCACATGGTATTATGTGTTGATCATGATCTTATTCCCAGATATTTATGTTAGCATTATGAAAGGACTTTGATGATGCTTCTTCTCATGGATTTTAAACTTGCATTATTCCTGCATATTATGTCCTTATCCTACTTATTAAAATTATGCATATTGACATTATACTGTGATGCCTTTTTATTCATGGCATACCTATATACTTAGTACATTGTATGTACTAACACATACTTCTTTGGCTACATGATCTTAACATGTAAGGATGAACGACGAGGCAACCGTTTCATTTTGTGGCTAGCTTGGGGGTTGAGTTAGAAGATTTGCTGGTGAGTTCTCATGCTTCAAGAACAATTACCTTTATGATACTTTTCCATTTAGACTTTATTACATTCTTTGATGTATGTCTTGAGAATGAGCTAGTAAGCTATGTTGTACACCCTGCCATGATGTCATGATGTAGAGGCATATTTTTGGACAATATAGATTTATGTAAATCTCCTCAGGGGAAACTATGACATTTCTATTATGATATGTTTCGCTTGTTTATTCTCTTATGTTATGCTTATGTTGCCTTATGTATGCTTATGATATAAACACAAGGCTTTGATGAGATGCCTTCAGATGTCACATTGTCCTTGTCATAGCTAGGCCCTAGGTCCTGGTAGCAATAAAAGTGGTATCTGATGTCGCCTAAGCTACACCTCCTTTTTGAGGCTAAAATACTGATTCCCAAGATATATAACCTAACTAAGGTTAGATTTGAATCCCACAAGGAATATTGTAGAGTTAGAAGAATTCAATGTAATTAAGGTTGATTAACCACTTTATCTTCACGGGGGGTCTATAACAAGAAAGAAAAGTAATCCTAAACTAAGACAAGTGTTTAATAAGTATGAATAGTACTAGGGTATTTTGGTCCCCATGATTTCTCTAACTCAGTATTACCATATAATCAAATTCTTTTCCAGTGTGTAGTATGCAGAACAGTAAGTTAAGTTCACCAAACCCTTTGGCCCAGGCAAGAGGCGAATTCACTATGTGGTTTGGTCCATCCTTGTAGTGTCACATTATTAACTCTTACCTGTTTCTCCAGTACAACCTCCCCTTAGCCTAGTTCGGTTAATTGGACGAGGAACATCAATTGAATTCTGTTAATTACTATATGTTCTTGTTTATTGCTATCTAGATCAAATCAGTAACATTAGGATAGTTTTAACATTGGCCACCATTAGAAAGCATTCAATACGAAGAGAATTAATGAACACATGCATGCACACTTTTCGAGAATTATGAATTATCTAATTTTACATTATTAGTTCTTCATGGTTCCCACAACCCTAATTGTAGATTTAGATACTCATAATTAGTGTAGATGCAAGACATACAAATTAGAATAACATAATTGAGCACTTAAACAAGAGAATTAATAACAAGGAATCTAAACTCTTCACCATGAATCACAAGTTTGAAATCAAAAGACGAAATAAAGTTTTACAAGTGTTTCTCTCAAACTTTGTAATGTTTTATCACGTCCCTATATTGTTCCTTACAAAAAATAACTAAAAAACCTATTTATATTTTTTAAAATACAAAACGAAAATGGATTAGGAAAACTGGGTCGGCGGACTCTATGACAGCTTCTATGGGTTGTATAATATTTTACAGCCTGTAGTCGGGCTTTCGTGAATTGCTGCTTCACATCTGGGGCTGACTTCTACAACACCCTTCTACGTCCCGTAGAGTGTTTTATCTAATGACTTTTTGCAACTCCCCACTTTTTGATCGTCAGGGTATGAAATCAAGTCTACGGCTCGTATGCATGTTCTTAGACTTAACTTCAGAAAATCACCCTTCACTGGAATTGTATATAAAAATAGTTTTATGGCTCGTAAGAATTCTCCTACCCATAACGGCTCTCCTGGAACCTCTGCTTCAGCAAATTCTGCACACATTGCCCAAAAAATATGCCAACTCTGTATTCCTGCAAAATAATCATAAAAACACATCAAATCTACTAACATCGCATTGAGAACACATAAAATTCCAAGTTTTAAGCATCAAAAGTGTTGTATTTTAACAGAACATAAACACTCTCACCTTAAAGTTGTTGCTTGTTCTCACGTGATGGACTCACTACATAAGCAGTATAGTAACACACCAACCTCAATCTA
The DNA here is from genome assembly GCA_011800125.2 of Solanum clarkiae. NCBI lineage: Eukaryota > Viridiplantae > Streptophyta > Magnoliopsida > Solanales > Solanaceae > Solanum > Solanum clarkiae. The sequence continues at coordinate 23,620 of JAABOM020062537.1, read as the reverse complement.
ATGGCATACATCACATCACACTCGAGCATAGACCTTCACATCGCTTTTAAAAGCACCTTAGATAGCCATCCAACAAACCAATACTGATCAACACATGTGACCGTGAAACTATGACAAGTAAGGTAATTATCAATAAGCCACAATTACTAAGTTAGTCTACTGCCAACAATGCAATGCAAATATCCTTACAAAAAGAAGTTCCATATTTCTCTCATAATGATATTTTCAGATTCAATGCTCGCGACTATGCTAAATTACTCACTCTCATAAAAGATATTTGAATACCACTCTCAATAACATTTTCTTGCCCCTATACTCATGACAATACCCTTTTGCTACTTGAAGTAGGATCACTTTAGGACTTTATGGCTTGTAAGGCTCAGAGGGCTTTGGTATGATGTTTTGGGAACACAGTGACTAAATGCCTTTCTTGACACTGCATCTTTCTACACTTTAGCCCTACTAATGCTGTTCTTTTTTACCCCATTCTCACTTTTTCATATTTCAAGCTTTTTTGGGTGCTTTATTCTCATTTTTTTTATCTTTTGGACATGTATTTTCACAACATTTATCTTTTTAGTTTATTGTTTAGGCATCACTCATTTTTCTTGCACCCAGTACACATTTCTTTCTCTTTTTTCCATGTATCACTAGTTTTCCCCCTCATTTTCTATTTACCCTTATACTAACCATCCTCAACTTAGGCATTTGGCCTAAGTAGAGCTGCAAATCTCAAACATAGGAACTAGGGCCACATTTGGTAGCCACCATCTACTTGAACTTTTTGCGTCAGTCAAGATGCACAATGTTCAAGGAATGACTAGGGTCAATTTTAGGATTTTACGTCTAATAAGGCAAGGTAACTTAGGTTTTTACAATGAAAAAGCATATGTAAGCTCAAACATTAGGATCAAGGGATATCTCACACATTTGGTTGGTTCATTTAGGGTAAGTGGACTATTATGAACAATAGCCTAAAATCCTTTCCTGACCAACTTACCTTCAGTCTATGTCAGAGTAACAGGGCAACTTCTTAATTATAACACGATATACGGAATTAGCAAAACAAGCTCACACTCAATTTTATCCTTACTTATCAGAAAAGCACTGTCAACAGAATTAAACATGCATGGTTGCTATCTAGATTAACTAACAAAAATTTGGTGGGTATTATTTTTCACACAAAAGCAAAAAACACATATATTCTATAGATATTAATACTATATGCTACCAATACTACCTACACACCCTAGACATACCGATTCAATAAAAAGTTAAATATCCCAGGGGAATAATAACATGGGCAAGAAAACCCTTGGATTCAAAATTTAGGATAGTTATAGGCCAAGGTTACTCAGACTTCACTGAGTCCTATAACGACCCATACCCCATCGCAAAAGACGTGCATTGCCCTAAATTCACATGAAAAATGCAAAGTAAAGCACCAGGATCAAAAAGAACATACCTGGGTGCCTAAGCATCAGTTTCTACCTTAGGTTGCCTCCTAACTATTGCCTGATTTATTGTCATGGCATGACATAGACAAATTGGGTACTCAGATTTCACCAAGTTTCCATGCTTCCACTATTTTTATTTCCTCCATATTGGCAAGGTACGACTTGACTCTTTATCTATTTGAATGTCCTACCATTTCATTTCTCCAACTCAATGGCTCCATGATCGAAGACACATGCTACCCTAAAGGGTCCTAAACATCTGCACTTGAGTTTCCCAGGGAAAAACTTTAGCTTGGAGTTGTATAGTAGCACTAAGTCCCTTGGTGCAAATTGGTGATTCTCTATGTGACAATCATAATGCAACTTCATCCATTGTTTATATAGCACTGAGCTCTCATATTCCCTCAAACGAAATTTATCAAGCTTATTGAGTTGAATCATCCTAGAGTTTTGCTGCATTATTCCAATCTAGATTCATCTTTTTCAGTGCCCATATTGCCTTATGCTCAAGCACCACCAGCAAATAACAAGCTTTCCTAAAGACTAGTTGGTAGGGAGACATGCTTATACGGGTCTTGAATGTTATCCAATATGCCTATAATGTGTTGTCAAGCTTCCAGGACCAATCTGTCTTATTTGCATTCACAGTCTTGGACAAAATCTATTAGATTTCCCTATTAGATGCCTCCACTTGCCCTCTTATCTATGGATAGTAAGGTATTGCCTCCCAATGTTTTACCCCATATCGTTTATGTAGGGCCTTGAATAATCTGTTGCAGAAGTGAGAGCCTCCGTCGCTAATGATCACCCGAGGGGTGCCAAACCTTGAGAAGATATTCCTTTCTAGAAATGTTGCGACACTTTTGCCTTCATTATTGGGGAGATCAACTGCCTCCACCTATTTTGATATATAGTCTACAGTAACCAAGATGTATTTGTTTCCGTGCAACCTAACATAGGGACCCATGAATTATATTCCCAATATCAAATAATTCAATTTCCATAATGGAATTTAGTGGGAGGTTGTGCTTGCAGGAAACACCACCTTCTCTTTAATATCTATCACATGCTTTCACATATTATGAGAATCTTGTTAGATGTTAGGCCAATAGTAGCCACACTGCAAGATCTTATGTGTTGTGTGAAATCCACTATGATGCCCACCTACTTGAGACGCGTGGCATACCTCTAGAATACTCATCATCTCGACCTCAGGAACACAATAATGAATAATTCCATCTATGGATACATGAAACATGTATGGATCACCCCAAAAGAATTTTGTCACATCAGACATAAACATGCAGCGCTGGTGGGTATTCAAATCTGGCAAAAAAAATATCACTACAAATAGTTTGCATAGTCTACCAACCATGGTATCAAATTATGGGATACTGCCAACACTCTCTCATTTGGGAATGAATCATTGATGTCTAATCCATCTACAAACTTTGCCATGGCTCCATCTTCTAATCTAGAGAGGTGATCTGCAACTTGATTTTCTATCCTTTCTCTATCGATGACATCGAAGTTGAATTCTTGAAGAAGGAGAAACATATCAAATCAACTTTAGTTTTGGATCCTTCTTTGCATTCAAGTATCGGAGTGCAAAGTGATTCGTATGAACTACGCCTTTGGTCCCTTATAGGTATGACCTGAATTTCTAGAATGCAAAAACCACTGCTAGTAGCTCTAATTTAGTGAAAGTATAGTTCTTCTGGACTGCATTTAGTGATTTGATAGCATCGCATATGGGATGTAATATATTTTGTTGGCAATGTTCGAATACTACACCAAGCGCAACCTTGCTTGAATCACACATGATTTCAACTTCGACCAGCCTAGAGCTATAATGATGGGGGCCAAAATCAATTTCTGCTTCAATCATTGAAAGGCTTTTAGACATGCATCATCAAACACAAATTTAGCATCCTTCTCAAGCAGCTTGCACAATAGATGTGCAATTTTATAGAAGCCCTTTATGAAGAGTTTGTAGAACTCAATATAGCCTAGGAAACTCCTCACACCTTTTATAGAGATAGGTGAGGAAAGCTTCTCAATCACCTCCACTTTGACTTTGTCAACCTTGATTCCCTTGATGGAGATTATGTGCACGAACACACTACCTTCCTTCACCATAAAGTAACACTTTTCCCATTTCAGCACTAAATGGAACTCTTCACATCGTCTAAGCATGACATGTAAATGCTTCAGGAAATCCTCGAATGAGTCACCAACCACTCTACAATTATCCATGAAGAGCTCGATAGTGTCCTCCACCATGTCTGAAAAGATGGACATCATGCATTTTTGAAATGTCTCTAGCATATTCACAACCTGAATGGCATCCTTTTGAATGCAAAGGTTCCATAGGGGCATGTGAACATTCTCTTTTTTTGATCCTCCAAAGCAATGGTGATCTGCGAAACCTAAGTAACCATCTAGAAAGTAATACCACCCATTTCCAGCTAATCAGCCTAATTTTTGGTCATTGAATGGCATAGGAATGTGGTCTTTTTCTGTCTACGCATTGAGTATCTATAATCAATGTGCACTCTCCACCCACTGAGTGGTCGCATAAGAGTCAACTGGTTGCTAGGATTTGGGACCACGATGATACCTCCTTTCTTCAAAATAGATCAAACTGGCCTCACCTATTTACTGTCAATAATTCGATAGATTACCTCTGTGTTTTAGTGCTCAACACTAATGATATCTACAATGATCAACCAAATAGCCTTCTTGGACTGCTCAAGTACTGCTACAAGAGCATTCGCCTATTCATTGTTTAGGTTCGCAACAACTATGACTTGCAAGGTGTTATTGACGCCTAGAAATGCATATCTCATATGGGGTGAAAGAGCTTTCAGCTCTAGCACTAGTATCTTCTCTATGGATGGTTTGGTAGGTGGTGACTCTCGATGTTGTAAGTCTAACTCAAACTTGGTTTGACATCAAGGGGTGTAAGGTACCCCTAATGCCTTCACAATCTCCTCATACTCTGGGATGCCATCACGCTCAAAATTCATCAATACAACTTCCAGAGGGTCGACGCTCGGTCTCCTCTCAAGAGGTACTTCTAGCTTTGCATTAACAACACTTCAATAGCAGAGACTACTCTCAAATCATCCTCTTTCTTTACATGTTTGTAGACATTGAACGTGACCGTATCCTTTCCCAATCTGAACTTGAGGAGGCCTCTCTCCATGTCCACCAAGGTGCGTCCAGCGGCTTAGAAAGGCCTTCCTAAGATGATTACAATGTCGAAGTCAATCTCACAGTCTAGGATTACAAAGTCTACATGGACTATGAATTTATCAACTTTAAAAAGAACATCATAAAGTATCCCCACAGGATTCTTCACATTATAGTCAGCCATCAACAACCATATGCTCGTCAAAGTAGGCACTCCCAGTCCTAGCTTTTTGAGGACCATAAGGGTCATTAGATTTATGTTGGCATCAAGATCACATAATACCCTTGCAAACTCCACTTCTCCAATAGTGCAGGTATGGTGAAAGAGCTGGGATATTCTCACTTTTGCACCAAGGACCTTGTGGCAATTGCACTACAATACTCAAGCTCTTTGGAGAGCTTCACACTCACAGTGTACTTCATTGTAACTGATCCTCTATAAACTTCACATACCCAGGCATCTTCCTCACGAAGAGACATGTTGATGGAGAGTTATTTTAGCATGGAGAGAAAGTCTTTGAACTTGCCATGCTCCTACTTCTTTTTGATTCCTTGAGGGAACAGAGGAGGTCTAGGAATGGGCTTCAATTTTTGTGGTGCCTCTGCAACATCACTCACCCCATACTTGACAGGATCATCTCCGATATCAGTATCCATGGCCTCAACTTCCTCTTCTCGAACACCATCATCATTTGTTAGCATGGGAGGATCAATAGTACTATTTCCACCACAAGTAGTAACCTCCATGCACTATCCTTCATTCTTTAGGTTTTGAACTGTGTTGCTAGGCAGTGTACCTCTCTGACACTGGTTGTGTTGAGTTGACACTTGACTAAACTGTTGCTCAAGAAGTTTAATAGCAACAGAACGAAACTCGATTTTCTTATTGATGCCAGACATGTCAAATTTCATCCCCCTTAAGGCCTCATCGTATGTCTTAGCTTTCTTCAAAAGACGGTCAAACATCTCCTCAACTCTAGAACTACTAGCACCGGTATCACAATTATGTGGCAGAACATAAGAACCATTTCGGTAGCCATCTCTGCGACCCCAATCTTCATCTCTGTCCTAGCCCCTTTTCTTTTTGTAGTAACCTCTACTTTTGTCTCTGAACGCGCCATCTTTGTTATAGTTCTGACCTTGGTTTCCTTGACCTTGGTGCCAATAGTCCTAATACGACCCTTAGGCTTTGGTCTAGAAAACTCCTGTCTGATAAATAATGAAGTAAGTGTCCTTCTCATAGTAGGGATCATTGTATATTGTTGCTCGCGGAGGCTGAAGAATAACTACATCAACTCATTCTAGATTCTCCTTCATCATCACCTCCATACTAGTGAGGATTCAGGGAAGTTGTTGCGTTATCTCCTCATTTATTTAGCTTGCTCTGAACCAATACTAACAGCACACAGACTTTTGGTAGATGGCCTATCTCTTTTCCCCCATGGAGGATTCGTCTTAACTACCTTTTCTAGCTTCTCAACAATCCTTGCAAATGGTTGACCTAAAAACATTCTCTCTATGATGGTATCAGCACTTGCTTGGTTGTCTCGTCCAGGGCACAGTAGAAGATCTCCACCAAGGCATCATCAATAATTTTTTGGTCAGGGACACTTCTCAAGGATTTTGTGAGACGCTCCCATGTAGTACTAATCAAGTCACCAGGAAGTTGCTCAAAGTTGTTGATTTGATATTTCAACTTGAGCTTCTTCAATCTCGGGAAGTACCTATCCAAAAGTCCTTCTGAAACTCAACCCAACTGGTGATCAAACTTTGTGGGAGCTTAGATAGCCATAGCGCTCCATTGTTTTTCAGAGATAACAGGAAGACACCATTGCTTGTTAGAGATAACGGGAAGATACGAAGTCACACAACATCCATAGATAGATTATGTGTTCCCATCACGATCTCACAACAAATGCAATGTTGTGTAGATGATTATGTGAATCCTCAGATGGTAGGCCCATGAACAATCTACGGTTTTGCAGCATCTAAAGCAACCCACTTGAAATCCCAAGAACTTTGTGTCAGTTGGTAGTGGTGGTAACACAATGGCTCCAATAACCTCCACAACCATAGGGCTTAGCCAATATTGGTTCCACTAATAATCTTCAACATTCAAGTTCTGTATCTATGGATCAATGTCCTCAAGCAGAGGTGGGTTGTCCTTAATCACATTCTCATTCTTATGTCGGTTCATACATGCATTCGCCGTATTGTTTGCATTATCCTGGCTTATCCTTCTCACTGTTCACTGGATCTCCAGGTCAAACAGAGTCAAGGGAATACCTCGACTTTGCGTATTGGGCATACACTACAACTGCACCATGGAATGGAACAAAAATTATAGAAAATGTAAAATTAGATAAATAAGGATTAATTCCCAAACTAATTGAATTAGACAAGTCGACGTATTCCTCGACAACAGTGCCAAAATCTTGATGTCACCCAAAGTACACATCCTTTTTTAGGCTAAAGCGTTCGTTATCAAGATATATAACCTAACCTAGGTTAGGATCAAACCTCATAGGGAATAAGGTAAACTTAGAAGAATTCAATGTAATTCAGGTTTAACCACTATATCTCCCCAAAGAGGGGGATTGTAACAACTAAGAAAAGTAATACTAAAAAAAAGTGTTAAAATCAGCATGAAGAAGTTCCCCATGATTTCCCTAATTCATAATTACTAGATGATCATGCCCAAGTTACACAACTCTTTTAGAGGATAAATTGGTCGTTGTTAAATATAAACCATAACCAAGATTAGGGTCGAATCCCATAGAGAATATAGAGACTGACAATTAATTCACCAATACGCAATTCAAGTAATTAACAACTCAATTCCCTAAGGGGGGGTTGCAATGTTTAATAAGAAAATAAACTAAACTAACTAGAGAAAGAGACAATTAATAATGGAGAGCAACTTGAAAATTGTGTTCCTCATGATTCACCAACTCAATATCCTCGGATAACCCAATTCTCGACTAGAGTATAGCACGTAGGACGACAATTTAAGTCCACCAAGCCCTTTGGTCAAAGGTAAGAGGTGAATTTCACTATGTGACATCGCCCATCTCCATTGTTTGCAATACTAATCATGCCCATAGTCCCAGTTAACCTCCCTTTGTTCTAGTTTGGTTGGTTAGATGAGAACATATCATCGAATCCTATTAATCAATCTCTTTTTATATTGATTACCACCTGGATCGGGAAGGTAACACTAGGCAAGTTATAATGTTTTCCACCACTAGAAAACATGTAAAATGAAGAGAATTGATTAATACATGTGAATACCCATTCTAAGAATTCCAAATTATCCGAGTGTATTTAGTTAGATCTTCATTAGTCCCACAAACCTAAGTTGTGGATTTAGGTACTCATGTTATGGGTAGATGAAGAAATCATGAATTGAGAAAAACATAATTAATCACTTACCAAATTGAGTTCAAGAACACGCAAATCCAAAATATATTGAGATTCACAAGATTTGAAGGTACAATGAATCCACAAGTGTATTCTCCACCACAATTAAAGTCTCAAAGTACAAACCCCTAAAAGTACTTTCAAATGACTTCCTCTACTACCTTATCTTAAATAATGACCTAAAAATTATTATTTATAGTATTTACAAACAAGTCCTTAAAAAAATAGAAAAACTGGTTGGCTACTTTCTACGAAAGGCATTTACGACTCATAAATTGATTTATGAGTCGTAATCGTGGTCTCGTATTCAGCTCTTGAGATCATGGACTTCACTGCTACAAATTCACTTTACAAGTCATAAACTAATTGATGACTCATACTATACTCTCGTAGACTTTATCTGCATCAACTAGTCCTTTACTGGAAATTTTCACGAAACCTCTCTTTGGGAGTCGTAGAGTGATCTGTGACTCATATAGAGGTCTCATATGGTTGAACTTCAAAAATCAAACTTCATTGAGAGTCTTCATGAAACCCACTCTATGACTCATAGAGGGTCCCCTAAACATCAAAAACCCGAAGAGTCTGCAATTTTGGACCAAAAATCATTCCTTCCTACTTTCCTGCAAACTAAACACCAGAAACACATGATAACCATAAATGTCGCATTGAGAAACACACAAAATCCTATGTTTTAAGCATCAAATGTATTTTATTTTGATAGCACATCAACACCCTCAACTTAAAATTATTTCTTGTCCTCAAGCGGTGACTAAATCTATATATAAAATACAACAACACACACACCTCAACCCAATGGCATACATCACATACAATTCAAAGTCAAGTACCCACACCAACCTTTCAAAACAAGATCAGATAGCTATTTAGCAAACCAAAACACATTGGTCCATTTGACAACACAACTATGACAAGCGAGGGAATATCAACAGTCCACAATTACTGAACATGACAAATGCTAACAATCCAATGCAAGTGCCCTCACTGAAATAAGTCCCATTTTTGAAACTCAATGATGATCATAAATTTAGCTTTGGGGCTGTGCAAACACAATCACTCTTATAAAAGATGTTCATGCACGGTGACTAATACCATATGCTTGCCAATATACTCATGACTCAAATATTCAACCAAATTGACTAGGATCACTTTAGGACTATCTTGGCTTGTAACGTAGGGTCAGCGGGCTTTGGTATGGCATTTTGGAATAATAGTGACTAAAAGTTATCCTTGAACTACATTTTTATTCACTTTCACCTTTACCAACTGTAATATTTTCACTTTATTCTCCCTTTTTCCATATTCAATCTTTTTTGGGTATTTTCTTTTTATTTTTCAACTTTTGCCTCATCTTTACACTTTATTTTTCTTTTTACACTTAATATAAGGCATTTTCTCTTTTTCTTGCACCCGGTACATGATTTTTTTCTTTTTCTTCTCATTCCCAACTCACCACCTTATTTTTATGATTTTACCCATACATCGACCACCCTCAACTTAGACTTTTAGTCTGTGCTGAAGTACACAATATTTTTTCCCAAACCAAGGCACTTTTGGTAGCCACCCTCAACTTAGACGTTTTGCTTCAATCAAGGTTCACAATGTTCAAGGACAGACCAGGGCCAATCTCAATGTTTTTCACTAGACAAGGTTACAGTAATTAGGTGTTTTTGAAAGAATTGGTACATGTAAGGCTAAAATATTTGGAAAAAATAATAAAACTTTATTTGGTCGGTCATTTTAGGCTAAAGTGGGCTATTAAAGAACAATGGTCTAAGATCCCTTCATAATCCATTTAATCTACAATCTAACATATAGTAACAGGGTAGATTCTACATTAGCACAAAATACATGAATCAAGCAAAATAAGCTCATACTCATATACATTGCATATATTATCAACAAGCAACTCACAGATCATGCTTCATGTCTTATCTGAAAAACTATTGCCAAACACCCAAACATGCATGGTTGCTATTTAACAACTAATCAAAAAATTTTAGTTAGTATGAATTTTAAAAACAGAACATAGAAACATGCTACATGTCTTAAGTATTAGTACTATATGCTAAACATATTATCTAAACATCTTAAAGATTCCAAATCAACCGAAATTAAATATCCACGAGGAAAAAGAACACATGCAAACAAATCTCGCAATAAAAATTTGGGCTAGTTATGGACTATAAGCTACTTAAACTTCACCAAGGTCCATAACCACCCACATCCTATCAAAAAAATTGTGCATTGTCCCCACTGCGCCAAATCAAGCAAAAATAGAATAAGTAGGGGTAAAAAATATACCCCAGAGCCTAAGGGCTAGTCTGTGGCTGAGTATGGGCATCTCTCTCCTACGGGGTAGTCTCCTCAGCAGTTGCACTCTGTCTAGAGGGGCCAATACCCCTCGTCTGATCATGCTCACGGGCTAGCCTCATCTCCTCCTCTTGTCTCGATGTCCTCAAGGCTAGCCTGAGCATATCTTCCTCATCCTCATCGACCTCAAAAACTTTGGAACTTACATTCCTCTCATTTGGCTCCGCATCTGTGTAAGGTCGTTTCCCAAGGAAAGTCTGTGAAGGCTCCATGAAGGAAAATAAATCAAATAGCGACTCCATAGATATGGTCTCTGGTAGTGTCACAGCACCGCAAGTGAAGCTGTCATGTCAGCCCTAAGCTTCTTGATCTCCTAAAGTACGACTGACAAATTGGAAGGTCGAGCCTCATTTAACCTCTTCTAAACCTGATCCTCAAAGGCATTGATACAAGCGTCTACTCTAGAAATATGCCTCTGAATAGTTGAGATGGTGAATGTCTGGCTTTGGTCCTCTGAATCGGCAATAGCCTGCCGGACCATAGCTTGAGCTACTGGATAAGCTGAGATTATTGGGCCTCAGCACGTGATAACCGCTGCGCCCTGGCCTGAGTAGAAATAACGAACACATAAACCATGCCCGGTGCAGAAGGCTTTGAAGTGGTGACCTCTGGTGTAACACCCCACACTTGCTGATAATTGCCCCTATAATCGTAATTCCCTTATATCTCGAATCAGGGATATTTAAACACTCTTCCACATAGCTCGGAAAGATCCTATGATGCATTTTTTTTGAATATCTCAAAATTTGTCCAGAATTTCGCAAATTCGAGCAAAATTTCGCAATTTGACTTCATATTCTTATTCAGAGGGCAAAATTTTGTGGGTGCATAAGTACTTACAAGGTATACTTTGTCCATGCTATGAAAAATAATTTTATGTGAAACTTCGTAAAAATAGTAGTTGTCCGCGATGGGTCCGCAATGCGCACCTGACATGGACTAGTTAAAAAATTTCTGAAAATTTTTTCTTTTTACTCTAGGGAAATCGGATAATAACACTATATGTATATACATGAAAGTCTCTCATTATCAAGCTGTTTTGAGCCCTAAAAACCAACCAAAAACCTCTCAAAATCCTTTATAATCTTCAGCAAATTCTTCATCCATTCTCTAGGTTTTCAAGAAGTTTTGTTGGAATTGAAGGAAACCAAGTCAAGCCCCAAGTTCTCTACAACATTCAAGAGTCCTAAAAATCATCCGGGTCTAAGTATTTCATTCAAGCATCAAGTCTCCATTTCAAATCTTCTTCAAGAAACTCTCCAAAGTCAAGGTATGTAGTCATGTGGGGCATGCTACTCCTAGTCTCCTCACTACCTTCCTCCTCAGACTAGTAAGGACTATCACCCTGACCACGTGCAACTCTAGCTGTTATTGCTCTGGTTTGTGGTACATCAGCCTCAGGGGATTATGCTAAGTTGTATATACATGAGTTAGTTAGATTGCATGGGGTGCCCTTATCCATCATTTCAGATTATGGTGCTCAATTCACTTCTCAATTTTGGATGTCCTTCTAAAGAGGTCTCGAGAAGGGTTTTGATTCCATTTGGGTTATGGTTGAAAGGATGACAAAATTGACTCACTTTCTATCAGTTAAGACCACATATGGGGCTGAAGATTATGCTAGGTCGTACATTCACGACTTGGTGAGGTTGAATGGGGTTTGAGAGCTAAAACAATTTCTCTTTTTGTTACAAAATAGGTATTGTTTTGACTCATTTCATGTTCAGTAAGAAAAATAATAATGCAAGGTATAGTTTACTAACTTATTCTCAATCAGTTGTTTCTTGAGAATTATGTAGGTTTCTTTTATGGTTTTCTTTCATCCATGATGCCCAAGCTTCATTTTCTTAAAAATTGCATGATTTAAAGTTGATTTACTTATGGGTCTTATCAATTATGAAATTCACTGCACACTATATTGGGTTTATGAAATTGTCATTGTTTTACTATGTGTTGGGCTGTGAATCTAAGGTCTATTGTGAGATTTGATGAAGGTTTTTGATGTCTATTGTTTGAGGGTGTTACCAAGTATTGATTGATGGTTTTGACATTGGATTTTCTTTCATATTTTCACTCTTGAATTGCATGCTTTTACACTAACACTACACACCCGCCAAGTATTTGATAAAATATCTAATTTATGATTCTTGAGTAATTAAAGGCCTAAAGCTTAGCATAAGAGATATATGACTTTATGATGATGAAAGTATGTTGCATTTTTATTAATTTTATGATAAGATTCTATAGTGTTACATGTTGACAATATGACCTCGTTGAATGGTTGCTGCCTTGACCATTTTAATAGATGATGTTAAGTCCATTAACTTTGTTGGGGGTTCGGTACGTACCTTGACCACTTTAATAAAGGGTGTTAAGTCCGTTAACCTTGTTAGGGTTTGGTACATACTGTTCTGATTTTTATGCTCCAATATGAGAGCGGTCATTGTCAGCAATTGACCTAACCAAAGGTTAGGGTTGAATCTACAGGGTATACTAGGCCTAACTACAAGAATCCACTAATCATTTCAAGCATAAATAACTAAAATTTCTAAATGGGGAGGGGGGGAGTTGTGAATTCAAAAACAAGTAAAAGAAACAGTAAACTAAGACACAGGGAAACACTCAATTTTGGAGACAACTGGGGAATTGTGTTCACCATGGTTTGTTGACTCGATTTTCCTAGGCAACATAACAACAATTGGAAATTCGCATGCAGGACGGTAACTTAGGTTCTTCTATCCCTCTTATGAAGGTGAAGGTCGAATTTCACCATGGATCTTGGTCGGCCACCATGGCATGCCAACCAACCGTTACTAATTGTTCCAGTCAAACTCTCCTTGGTTGGGTTTGGTTGATTAGATGAGAACACATTAATCAAATCCTGTCATCTACTTCCCTTTTCCTATTTGTCGCTACCTTGGATGGGATAGTGATAGTAGGTAGGGTTTGGTGTCAGCCACTACCAAACTACAATCATAATGAAGGGATATAGATAATACATGCAAATCCTAATCATAGAAATGCAAAAAACCTATGTTATTTTAAGTCAACTACTCATGATTCCCACAACACCAAGTTTTGGGTTCTTAGCTACTCATGGCTAAGGAAAAACAAGCAAAAATGCATATGCAAGTCATAAATGAAAGATTTACCAAAAACCTTAAAGAGTATAGGCACCACAAGTTGCAAACCTAAAAGCTTGATTAATCAACAATGAGTATAAAGCAAGATTTACAATCCCCAAAATGGATTTTCCAAGAGAAAATAATAAACTAATCTAAAACCCTAAAATATTCTTAAGAGAATATTCAAAGGCATGTTCTATCCTAAGAAATTTGGAATCTCCAATCCTCCCCCTTTTTTAAAAAAAAAAACTAGCTTAAGATATTTATAGTGTTTACAAGTAAACCCCAAAATAACATAGAAAAAATAGTTGGTAGCTGATACATCTTGCAGGTACGACTCGTAGGGTGACCTATGAGTTGTAATCGGGGTCTCATATCAGGTGCTTGGCATCTTGAACTGAACTGGTATAACCCACACGTACGAGTTTTTGCTCGAGCTACGACTCGTATGTTCTTCTTGTAGTCTTGGCCTTTAGTTTTTAGTCCAACATTTTGGTGAGACTTAAAAGTTGTAGTGAGACTTACAACTCGTAGGCTAGCCTCTTAGAGGTGACTTTCACTTAGCAGATTTCTGAATTTTGGTCTATGATTCCTTCTATGACAATACCTATGACTTGCAGCTTGGGCTAAGCCTCGTAGGTGTGCTCGTATGTCTTATGCTTCAGCGAATGAAAATCATGCCAACCTAACTTTTCTTCAAAATCATGCCAACCTAACTTTTTTGCAACAACAACACAGAAAAAAACAAATAAAAATAATAAAAAGTCGCATTATGAACTCATAAAATCTCTTATATTAGGCATCAAATGTGTTGTATTTTGACAGCACATCAACACCCTCAACTTAGAATTGTTGCTGGTCCTCAAGCAATGACTCAATCTACGCGACAAAGAGAAACACATAGCAGCTATAGTAATGGTACATACAACAACCCTTGTTATTCAGTTACCCAACTACCATTTTCAAAAAAAGATTGCAAGGTTATTAGGAAAAACAGAATATAATGAGATACCTGGCAATCCAACTATGACAAGCTAAGGAGCGTTAACTGTCTACAATCGCTAGAATAGTCAAATGCTACTCAAGTAGTGCAAATGCCCTCACTGAAAAGAAGTCCCTCATACTCACTCAAAAAGCATTTAGAATTCAAGGACTGAGGAAGCATTCTCACTCTCACAATCAAAATTCATGCATAATGACTAACACCATAGGCTTGCCTCTGTACTCATCTTCATCTTCTGGCTTGGTGGTAAAGTGGATTTGGATCACGTAAGGACTTATGGGCTTGTAAAATAGGTTTCAGGGGGTTTGGTATGGCATTTTAGGCAAGTAGTGACTAAAAGCTATCCTTGAACCATGTTTACCAACACTTTTTGCTTTCTTAACCCTATGTTTTCCAATAAATCCATCCTTATTCTCTTGTTTTTGAACTTTTTGAGTGCTTTCTTTCTGTTTTTAAGTTGTACCTCAATTTCAAATTCATTTTTTTGCTACTTTTCACAACTCAAGGAACTTTTCTTTTTCTTTTTCTTCACTCGGTTCATGCTTCTTCATTTCTTGCTTGATTTCCCATGTAAACACCTTATTGTTATTACTTAACCACAATAAGGGCCACCCTCAACTTAGGCTTTTAGCCTCATGTGAAGTACACAATATCTAAGCCTCAAACCAAGGCCTCAAACTGCAGCCACCCTCAACTTAGGCCTTTCACTTCAATCATGGTTCACATGTTCATGGATAGACCAAGGCCAATATCAAGGTATTTTATCAAACTAGGTCAAGTTAGCAAAGTGTCAAGAAAGAATGAGTACATGAGAAGCTCAAAAATTAGGAACAAGGGATTCACTCACTCATTTAGTGGGTCATTTAGGCTAAAAGTGGGTGCACTCAAAGAACAGAGGCCTAAGATCCTTTCTATATCCGCCACATCACCAAACCAATCTTAGAGTACCAAGGCAAGTTCTGAGTCTATGCATGAATGCAACAAAATAAGCTCTGACAACACACATGGCATTGCATCCACAATCAAGTATAGACTCACAGGTCATGCTTTCAGCCTCAGCTTACATTCATAATATCAAAACAAACATTGCCAGATACTTAAAAATATATGAATGCATCAACAACCACAATCTTAAAAATTTTGAGGGTACTCAATTTTTTTTCAAAACTTTAAAAGGCAATTAAAGACTATGTATATGCCAACAGATGACACTGTTGTGAATTTACACCTTATATACACTACCTAAACATGCCGATTAAATAGAAAATTAAACATCCATGAGGAAAAAGAAGCACAGCAAAAAAAACCTTGGGATAAAAAATAATGGAAGTTATGAACTCGAGCTTACTCAGACTTCACCTTAATCTATAGCTTCCCACACCCCACCAAAATAGGCCACTTTGTCCTTAAATAAAAACAGGTAACAAGATGAACATAACAAAAACATAGACTTAGATATATATACATTAAAAACCAACATGTAAAAACTAATATCCAAAACCAAAATAAAGATATAATCCAATATAAAACATTTAAAATCCGACATCAAAATAATATTGTCTACCAAGAGAACAAAATATCCATAAGTAAAAGTAAGAACTGGTGTAAAAAAGGGTCAAACATCATGGGGCATCAAGTACCGGTCTCAGGCTGGTCTGTACGGTCCCGGGGCACCATGTCATGTATTGTGGGTCTATGGAGGTGAATGTGTAAGCAGAGTCAGCTGGTTGTGGGAGAGCAGTATCCTCATGCTGAGCTTGAGATACCTAAAAGGAACTGGACTCAGAAAGTGAGGCATTGTCATCTGACCCATCTTCATTGCACTCCTCTTAACACTGAGAGGGACTAGTAACTTCCATTGGTATTTGTGCAGTACGGGCTCGAGTCTGAGGCACATTTACCTCGGGATTTATCTGGACTTTGTGAACTTCCACAGAGCCCTCAGATGTTTCATCATCAAAGGGGTCATCCCTCAACTGTCTCCTTTGAGCTTTAGTAGCCACTTTTTTAGTTTTTAAAGCCATATCACATGAAGAGTCAACCCACAAATATAATGTGAGCACCATAGTGTTTGAAACAGATAGAAACCACAAAGAAGAATAAACACAGAGTAACAAAACCAATACAAGAAAACATAAACACAATGCACTGAATCAGTTGCAGGTCTGCAGGTACGAGGCACAGATACGAATCGTAGGGTGACCTATGAGTTGTATTGTTGCCTCATAGACCACAATTTTCTGAAAACTTATAACACTGAACCCAGGTATGAATCATAGGTATGACTCATAGGAGGACCTACGAGTCGTAGTCTAGCTCGTACCAATTTCCAGTGTCCAAATTAAAATTATAAAATGCCCACGAGTTTCCCACTATGACTCGTAGTGAATATTACAATTCGTAAATGGGTCTCATATGGAATATACCAAGGACCCATAGGTTCTTGCTACTTCTTACGAGGGGCTTCTACGTCCCATAGGACTATCTACAAGTCGTAGGGAACCCTTATAACAGAAAAGCAATAGGTACTAGTGTTGCCCTCAATCATTGCCACAAGAACCACATTTCATTCAATCCCAAGCAAACAGCAACGGAGCAGCTTTCACACATAGAGTATGTGCAAAGCCATATCCAAGACCTAAACATGCTAACCCAAAGCTAAACTCATCTCACAAAGATCTATATAGGCCCACCACCACTAAACAATATTTTCCAATCACAATCAAGAAATAACCAAGAGCAATCGATCCCTAAACTCACAACAATCAACATCAACGCAGAACGATGGAGTTATAACAGTGTTTAAAACAAACCTACATAAGGGCATCTCAATTGATCATTTTCACACACCATCTTACACCCCAATTTCAAACCTGCCAGGGACCCTATGCTAACCAAATATCATATAACCACTTCACAACATGATCAAATATTAGATAAGGCGAGCTTTGCATCACTGCATAGTCCAACGAGACTGCTTTAACAACTTTAAAACAACAGGGGATATTGAATTGGCTATTCTAGTTCTCACATTTAGAAAGACATTTACTCAAAGGTATATGCACTATCATCCTTATGAACACTATCATCAAACAATCTAAGGAAAATAATAAAATTTGTTTTCAATATTTAGCCACGAACATACCTTGAGAGAAGACAATTGATATTTGGGCAAAGTGAGACAAAAGAGAGGAGTCGAAACCTTGCTTGTAGTGCTTGCCAGAGAAATGGTTGAAAATTGATGTGTGTCACCGAAAAAGTCAATCAGAAAAATGAAAGGGGGATAAGTATTAGGGGAATCCATTGATTTTAGGGTTAAAAATGAATATTGGGGGTCAAATGTTATTTTTACTCCTTATATAAGAAAATTGGGTCAAAATTAAAAAGTTGATGATCGGGCCTACGAGACCCCGACTACGACTCATAGGATATCCTATGACTCGTAACTCCCAGTCTCGTAACAGACCCAACAATTTGCAAAAAACTAAGAAATCATACCTAGGCACTATGAACCCCACCTACGACTCGTAGGAGACCCTACAAGGCGTATGGTTTGATTATAGTATACGTGCCAATTCCTGGTACTCATTGTTTTCCTCTACGAGGCATGACTAGTAATCGTAATAGAGACTACGACTCATAGGCGTGGTCGTAGAGGCTGCTCCATGAACCATTTTTCAGATCTTTAGTTCTTCCATTATTTCCTACAAACCAAGTCTCAAAGCACAGCAATCTTCAAAAATATTAGATTTGCATCGATGTATTTCACATAAGAACACACTCACACCTTTTACCTAAGAATCTCAATATCCAAAACCACTTAAAAAAACCAGCAATTATCAACAGTGCTTGGGTTGCCACCCAAGAAGTGCCTTGTTTAACGTCGTGGCTTGACTTTATCATCGTCCTTCATCAACTATCCTCAAGGGTCCACACCTTACTCTTGAACTCATCCGGGTGCTTCATAGATTAGCGAATATTGATCACTACCTTTTCATCATGAACCCTAAACCACAGTTGACCCAAATCCATATCCACTAGGGCTCTCCAGTGGCTAGAAATGGTCTTCCCATGATGATGGGCACTTCAAAATCAACTTCGCAGTCAACGATTAAAAAATCCACGGGAATATGAATTTATCAACTTTAACAAGCACATCCAAAAGGATTCCCTCTGGGTTTTTAATGGTTCGATCCACTATAAGCAATCTCATTCTTGTCGAGGTAGGAGTGCCGAGGCTAAGCTTTTTGAATACAGCAAGAGGCATTACATTGATGCTCACTCCTAAGTCACACAATGCTCTTGCGGACTCAACATCACTAATGGTGCAAGGGATGGTGAATGTACCGAGGTACTCTCATTTTTACACAAGGCATTTACAAATAATCGTACTACATTATTGGAGTTCTTGTGAGAACTCTTGGCTCAAAGTGCACTTCTTGGTTACCAAATCCTTCATGTACTTGGCATATCCCAGCATTTTCTCTAAGTTGTCTAGAAGGGAAATGTTGATGGAGAGTTGCTTCAACATCGAAAGGAAGTGTTTGAATTTGCCCTTCTCTTCCTGTTTCTTACGCCTTTGAGGGAAAGGAGGAGGGGGTTTATGAATTCATTTTAATTTCTTGTGCTCTGTTGCTTCTTCTTGTTGCATCCCAACAACCTTCAAATCTTTTTTTTCAACCATTACTTCACCACCTAGACTTTTCTCATCAACTTCATCCACAAGTACTGACATAGGGGGATCTATGGTGCTCACCACCGCCGTGTAATGCCTTGACTTTCAGGATTTTGAATTGTATTGCATGGTAAGGTGCCCTTTTGGCATTGGTTCAACTATGAAGAAACTTGTCCAAATTGCTATTCAAGTTGCTTTATCACCACCGAGTGAGACTCTATTATTTGGCTAATACTTGAGATTTCCCTTTTCATTCCCTTTAAAGTCTCATCTTGGTGGTCGGCTCACTTCAACAACTTTTCAAACATCTCATCTATCCTGAAGTTGCTTGATCCGGCATCACGATTGTGAGGTGGCGTATAAGGACAATTCCTGTAGCCCTCTCTTCTTCCCTATTCAGCTTCTGGTACTCTCTCTCTCTCTCTCATATAGTATCCACCCCGGTTGTCTCTATACACCCTATCACATTGAAGTTCCGACCTTGATTCTTGGACTCTTGCCTCTAATAATCCCAATTGGACCCTTGGAGGTTGAATAGGAAACCCGCTGCTTGGTTGCGTACAATACATACATCCTCATAGGTAGGAGCCTTCAGATGTTGGTGAGCGACTACCTTGATACTTGCTTGATTTACTTTAAAACCAAGTCCATACTTGTGTGAAGTTGAGCAAGTTGCTCCATGATCTCTTCGTTTACCTTTGCTTGGTCATTCTTCGTGTTAATCGCACAAGAAGGTTTTATCGCACCTTGCTCCTATTGCCCTCACGCTATATTTGTTTTGATCACTTACTCTATTCTTGCATCTATCAATGCAAAAGGTTGGCAAAGGAATATGCCTCCCATGATTGTGTCGACGCAAGCTTAACCATTTTCGTCAAGCACCCGATAGAAAATCTTGACCAAAGCATCATCAACAATCTTATGATGGGGGACCATCCTCAAGCATTAGTGAACCTCTCCTATGTTGTGCTAATACAGTCACCCGACAATTGCTCAAAGATGTTGATTCGGTCTTTGAGCTTCAACTTTTTAGACCTTAGAAAATATCATTCGAGGAATACTCTCTGAAGCTCAACCCAACTTGTAATAGTGCCCAGAGGAGGCTCAGAGAAACATACAACTGCATTGCTAGTCAATGACAGTGGAAATACCCTTAAACGATCAAAATCAAGACAAAGATTTTATGTCCCCATGATACTCTTGCAAGCAAACACTATATTTTGGAGATGACCGTGGGAATCCTCCAATGGTAGCCCTATAAATAGTCCGCGGTTTTGGAGCATTTAGAGCAATCCATTCGATACCGTCAACTTAGTATATACTGGTAAAGGAGGTAGTACCATGGCATCGGTAACGTCAATAGCCATGGAGTTCAATCGATATTGATTCCATCCATAAGAGTTTTCATTAAAATCCTTCAGTTGTGGCCTGTTACCCCTAGGTTGTGGATTCTTCTCTCTACCCATATCCTTATTCATATTCATATCCTCCTCAACCTTAATATCCTTATTCACGTGAGTAATTCTTGTTGGTAATCTATGAATCTCCAAATTAAGTGGAGCTAAGGGATTTCCTTGACTCTTGGTGTTGGGCATACAACCTAATACACCTTGCAAATAAAACCAAACAATAAAAACAAAATTAAAAGTAAAATACAAGAGATTCTAAAACCCAATACTAGAACTAACTAACAGTGAATTCAAGTCAAAACCTAGTCGTATTCCCCAGCAACGGCACCATAATTTTTGATGTTCTGATGTTTATGCTCCAATAAGAAAGCGATTGTTGTCAGCAATTAATCTAATCAAAGATTAGGGTCGAATCGACAGGGAATATAGGGCCTAACTATAAGAATCCACTACTAATAATTTCAAGCATAAATAACTAAAATCTCTAAATAGGAGGGGGGTTTATGAATTCAAAAACAAGTAACATAAACACTAAACTAAGATAAGAGGAAACACTTAATTTTGGAGACAACTCGGGAATTGTGTTCACCATGGTTCATTGACTGGAATTCTCTAGGCAACATAACTACAATTGGAAATTCGAATGCAGGATGGTAACTTAGGTTATTTCAGTCCTCTTCTAAAGGTGAAGGTCAAATTTCACCATGGCGCTTGGTCGGCCACCATGGCATGCCAAATAACCATTACCAATTTTCCCAGTCAATCTGTCTTGGTCAGGTTTGGTTGACTAGACGAGAACACATCAATCGAATCTTATCATCTACTTCCCTTTTCCTATTCGTCACTACCTTAGTCGAGCTAGTAATAGTAGGTGGGGTTTGGTGTTAGCACCTCCAAACTACAATCATAATGAAGGGAAATAGATAATGCATGCAAACCCCAATCGCAGAAATGCAAGAAACCTAGGTTATTTCAAGTCAACTACTCATGATTCCCACAACCCCAAGTTATGGGTACTTAGCTACTCAAGGCTAAGGCAAAAACCTTGAAGAGTGTAGGCACTAGAAGTTGCAAACCGAAAAGCTTGATTGATCAACAATGAGTACAAAGCAAGATTTGTAATCCCCAAAATGGATTTTCAAAGAGAAAATAATAAACTAATCTAAAACCCTAAAATATTCTTAAGAGAATATTCAAAAGCAAGTTCTATCCTAAGAAATGTGGAATCTCCAATCCTCCCTTTAAAAAAAATAAAGAAACTAGCTTAAAATAATAAACACTAAAAATAACACAGGAAAGACAGTTAGCAGTTGATACCCCTTGTAGGGATGAGTCATAGTCGGGGTCTCACATCATGTTCTTGGCATTTGGACTGAATATGTATAACCCACAGGTATGAGTTGTTTCTTGAGCTATGACTCGTATATTCTTCTTGTATTCTTGGCCTTCAGTTTTTGGTCCAACATATTGGATCTCTAATTCCTTCTATGAGGTCACCTATATGAGTCGTGGAGAGACTTACAACTCTTAGGATGGCCTTGTAGGGGTGACCTCCCCTTACCAGATATCTGAATTTTGGTCTCTGATTTCTTCTACGATATATCCTATGACTCGTATCTTGGGCTACAACTTGTAGGAGTGCTCGTATGTTTTATGATTCAGTAAATCTACAACATTTCTTCAAAATCATGCCAACCTAACTTTTATACAAGAATAACAAAGAAAAAAACATATACAAACCATAAAAAATCACATTAAGAACTCATAAAATCCCTTGTTTTATGCATCAAATGTGCTGTATTTTTATAGCACATCTGTACTTTGACCACTTTAATGGAGGGTGTTAAGTCCATTAACCTTATTGAGGGGCTGGTACCTTGACCACTTTGATGGAGGGTGTTAAGTCCATTAACCTTGTTGAGAGGTTGGTACCTTGACAACTTGAAACGACCCCAAAAGGTACCCGAAAACATACCTCAAAATGCGTGGAATTTCAAGTTCCATATATCTCAACGTTATTTCGAAAATCCAACTTCATATTCATGATTAGGGGGGTCAAAATTAGGTGAAAAAGAGTCTAACCTCTATTTAAGAGCTAAAGATTAGCAATTATAAATTTTTCAGTGACGACTTCGAGTGAGGTCTGCGCGATGGAGGCACGACGCGCCAGTCGCCAATGTCAGTGTATTTTTTTTACTTCGTCCAAAATTTTCTAAGTGTTGGGCCCAAGTTTTTCCAAATGTGTTTTTACCTATGCTTAGCGAAATTTCACCCTCATATCATCCTAAACATTTTCCAAAACTCACTCAAACGCTTCGTCATTTTTTCATTCCCCAAACTCAAGTCCCAAACCCTCATCCCGAGCTAGGTTCTCCTTTAAGGTTCCTCTTCAAGCTTTAAGTCTCCATCTTCAATCTTCACCAAGTTCATCTCTAAGCTAAGGCAAGTTGGTTTCTTTCATGGGTTCCTTTCACCCGTGATACCCAAGCCTCTTTTCACTCAAATTGCATGATTTAAAGTTGATTTACAAATGGGTCTTGATTATTACGAAATTCACTGCACACTATATTAAAGCTATGTAAAGTTGTGACTGTTTTGTCATGTTTTGAGCAATAAATCTTTGATCTATTGTAATATTTGAGAAGGGGTTTTGACGTATATTTCTTGAGGGTGTTGCAAGGTGTTGATTGATGGTTTAATAATGAATTTTCTTTCATGATTTCATCTTTATAATTCATGGTTTTATACTAGCATTACACACCCTCTAAGTATTTGATAAAATGTCCGGATGTGGTTTCTTTAGGAATCGAAGGTCCAAAGCATGAAATATTATATATTACTATGATGATGAAATAAGCTTATGTATATGATGTATTCTATATTAAGTATTGTATTAGACCATGCCCGATCCGGGTGACCTAGTTGAGGGGTCAACATCTCAA